>NEWO01000482.1:41213-84131 GCA_003013225.1 Phalaenopsis aphrodite
AAGAGTGAGAGAAGAGGGATATTTTTAGAGAATGAGTAAGAGAAGGAGATTTAGATAGAGAGCTAGTGAGAGATCTCTCTTTGACTACCACCCTACATCTCTCCAGCACTCACACACTCTCTCACTCTCTTTCTTTTTGGTTTCTTTTCTTGCTCTCGCCCTATCTCTTCTCTCTTTTCTCCTCTCCCTCCTTTTTCTATTTCCCCTCCCCATATTCTCTTACTCTCCCTCCATCTCTCTCTCCCTAACCTCTCTATTTATATCCTATATATATATATATATATATATATATATATATATATATATATATATCATTCTATCGTTATCCCTCTTCTCTTACTCTCTCACTATGGTTGTATCCCTCCCTCACACTTACATTCTACCTCTCTCTACCTCCTTTCCTTCTCAATCTCTCCCCCTTTCTCTCACTTCTCCCTCGCCATCACTCTCCCTCTCTATCTCTCTTTCTCACACACTCCATTTCTTTCTTTTTCCCACATACTCTATCTCACTCTTTATATCTCTCTCTCCTGCTTTCTCCATGTCTCTCTTCTCTCTCCCTCTCCCACTCTCCCCCATCGCTCTCTCTTCCTCTCACCACTCTCTTTCTCTCTCCAACTTAGAGAGAGAGGCCCTCCATCTCTGCAACCCTCCCATACTCTATCGCTATATCTCTATATTATTATTTTCACTATCGCTCTCTCCACCTCCCATTCTTTATAGATCTCTCCCTCCCCCTTTTCTCTCAATCTCTCCTTCTTTCACTTTCTTTACTTCACTTTCTCTCATTCTTTCTCTTTATCATCTTGTTGTAGCTCTCTATATCTCTCTATCTCTATTTCCCTCTCAAAGTTTCCCTCCCTCCTATCTCTCTCTCACTCTCTCTATTTCTCCTTTCTCTAACTCTCTCTTACATGAGAGAGATAGACAGAGAGTGAGAGAGAGATGGGGGATTCAACCAAACTGTCTACCCCATCACTCCATCTTTTACTCCCTCTCCCTTCTTCTTATCCCTTCTCTCTCGCTCTCTCTATCTTACTCTCTCTTTCTATTGATATCTTTCTTGCCCTCCCTATCTTTCTCTCACTCTCTCTTTCTCCCTTTCTGTCTCACCTCTCCCTTCCTCTTATCCCTGACTCCCTTTGTCCCTCTCTCTTCCAGACTCTTTCTCTCGTTATCTCCCTTTTTCTTACTTTTTATCTATTTCCTCTCTCCCTTACCTCTCTCGCCCTATAACTTGAGAGTGATAGAGAGAAAAAAGGAAGTGAGAGGGAGAAAATTAGAGAGAGAGGAAGTTCAAATGAGAGAAAGAGATAAAAGAATCTAGAGAGCAAGAACGAAATAGAGTGAGTAGAAGGAAAGAGGGAGAAAAGTGAGAGCAAGAGTTAGAGTAGGAGCAAGAAATTTTTTGCTCTCATCCCTTCACTTTGTTTCTCATATGGAGGGAGAGTGTGAGAGGAAGAGATTGAAATGGGTGTGGACAGAGGGAGAGGAAGAAATGATTATTGGAGGAAGGGAGTGTGAGAGAGGGCAAGAGGAGAGATAAGAAGAGAAGATCCATTACCTTTGTCTCACTCTCTCTAAGTGAGAAAGTGACAATGAGAGAGAAAATGAAGGAATGACAATAAGAGAGACTGACATAAAGTGAGAGAAGAGGGCGGGCATCAAATAATGAGAGAGAATTATAAGAGAATCAAAGAAGAGGTAAAGCTCTTCATTTCTCTCTCCCTCTCTCACTGTTCTCCCCTTCACTCACATCTCTTTGTCCTCTCTCACCTTCTCCCAGTCTCTCAGTCTCTCATTCTATCTATCTCTCTTTTCTAAAAATTCTCTCTCTATCTATCTAATTGTTCTCTCTCTCAACTTCTCACTTTCTCTCTTGTCACTTTTGGCTCTCTCCTTTCCTCTTTATCTCTCTCTTTCCTTCTCTCACCTCATCATTCTCTAGCTTTCTCACTATCTCTCTCACTCTTTCTTCTCTATCCTTCTACAATCTCACTATCTTGCTCTTTCTCTCTCACATGCTCCAACTTCCTCTCTCCCCTATCTATCTCTACCTTCCACTCACACCCTGACTCGCTTCATTTTTATTTATCTAACTTTATATATATCTCTCTCACTTTTTCTCTCTACAACCTCATTCACTCTATCTCGCTCTAACAATTCTCTCCCAATTTTTCTTTATCTTATCTCTTTTCTTTCTTTCTCCTATTTTTCTCTTGTTCTCTATCTCTCTCCATTTAACTATATCTATCTATCTATCTCTATATCTCTCTCTTATTATCTCTCTAACTTGAAATTTCTCCCACTCTAACTCTCACTCTCACTCTCACTATCTCTTTAAAGTCTCGCTCTCTTCTTACTCGTGCTCTATCCCTTATCTCTCTATCACTCATGCTCTTCCACATCTCTCTCTCTCATCCCCTATAACTCACCCTCTTCACTTATTTTATCACTCTTGCTTTCTTACTCTCTGACTTCTCACTCTCACTCCACTCTCTATCATAGTTTTTTCTCTCTTCTTTTGCTCTATTCTCTCTCTAAAATTATCTCTGTCTAACTTTATCTCTCTCAAACTCTAACATTTCATCTCTATCTCTCTCGAGCCTCTCTCCGCCTCCTTCATTTCCTTTCCGACCCTCTCTCACACTCACTCTATCTCTCTATCTCTGGCTCTCTCTCACTTCCCCTCGTGGCCTCCCTCCTCTTTTATGTCTCATCCACGAAGTGAGAGAGAGTGTGAGGGGAGAATGAGAGAGATACAGATGCCAAGATAAATGAGAGAGATACAAATGCAAAGAGAAAATGAGAGAGAATTGAATTGATGGGAAAGAAACAGAAAGAGAGGTAGAAAAACAAGATGCAAAGAGAGATAAGAATGTTGCTGAGAGAGAATTTGATTCAAAGAGGAGATGGTAATGGAGAGAGGAGACATAAAAACCAAGAGAGGGAGGGATGGGGAGAGAGAGCTAAGTTGAGATGTGGTGAGGAGAATAGAGGCGTAGAGGAGTGAAAGGGAGAGAGAGTGTGTGTGTTGGACTACCTCTCTCCCTCTGTCTCACATGATAGAGAGAGAAGAGAATGAGAGAGATGGAGTGATTGAGGGAGAAAAAGAGAGGGTGTGTGTGAGAGAGGAGCAAGAGCTGGAGAGCGTGAGTGAAATAGAGAGATTGACAGAAAGAAAAGAAGAGAAAGAAAGGAGAGAGAGAGAGAGGAAGAAAGTTAGTGATGAAGAAAGAGAGAGATGAAAGAGCATGAGAGAGTTAGAGAAAGAGAAAGTTTGGAGAGAGAGGGGGGATAAAAAGAGAGAAAGTGAGATAAGTTTCATCTCTCTCTCTCTCTTGCTACTTATCTCACACTCTCTGTTGTAATCTCTTATTCTCTTCTCTTCTAATAAAGAGAAGAAAGTGAGATAAGTTTCATCATCTCTCCTCTCTCTCCCTCTTTGTCACACACACACACTCTCTCTCAATCTATTGATGTGTCCCTCTCACCATCTCTTCTAATAAGAGGTAAACAAAATAAGATATCAGGTGTGGGAGAGGCAAAAAAGTTAGGAGAGATAGAGAGATGAGGAAAGTGAGAGAGAATAAGTGATAGAGATCAGGAGTATAGATAGGGAGAGGGAATAAATAGAGGGAGGAATAGGTTGTTACATTGAGAGTGTGACAGAGAGAGAAACATGATAGAGAGGAAAGAGAATGATATCAACATTCTCTCTATCTCCCTCTCTCCCTCTATTTTGCTCTCTCTCTCTCTCTCTCTCTTTCACTCTCCCTACCTCTGTCCCACTCTCTTTCTCCCTTTTTCCCCTCTCAACTTCCCTGCCTCCCTCTCTTCTCCATCTCTCTGTCTCTCTTCTTCTCCCTTTATCTCTCTTTTTCTATCCCTTTGTCTTCTTCCACCCTATATCTAACTTTGTAGATAACTTTCCCTCTCTCAATACATTTATGAACATGTCTCTCTCCCAATCTCTCACTATGTAAATATGCTCTCTTCTTCTTTCTCTCCCTTTTTTTCTCTCCTAATCTCTTTATCTCTTGTTTGAGAGAGTAAGAGAAAGTGAGAGAGAGGAAAAATAAAGAGTGCTAGTGAGAGATAGAGAGAGAGTGAGAGAGGTGAGATAGAGAATGGGAGAGAGATAGAGAAAGATGGAAGGGAGAGAGATATAAAGTGTAATAGAGAGCGAGAGAGAGAGAAAGTAAGATTATTGGAGGAGGATTAAGCAAGATAGGGATGGGGGGAGAGAGATTGGTTAATCCTCCCATTTGTTTCTCACTCACTCTCTATTTGTATATCTCTCTCTTGTGAAGAGGGTTAGAGAAAGGAGAAATACAAAGAGTGAGTCAAGAGATAGGAGGGAGGGAGACTTAGAGAGGAAAAGGGAGAGAGAGTTAAATAGAGCTACGAAGAGATGAGAGAAAGATAAAAAATGAGAGATAGTTGGTAGAGAGAGTGAAAGGAGAGAGGTGAGAGAAAGAGGGGGAGAGATACATCAAAAATAAGACGAGGAGAGGGTGAAAGAGATAATGAGAATTGAGAGATATAACAATAGAGAGAGGAAGAGAAGGAGGGAAAAAAAAGGATGCAGGGCCTCTCCTATGAGGTGGAGAGAGAGGGAGAGGGAGAGAGGAGATAGGGAGAAAGTCGGTCAGAGAGATATCAAGAGTGAGAGATAGAGCAAGAGAGAGAAAGAGAGCAAGAGGGAGTGGGATAAAGGGAGATATAGAGAGAGATAGTGAAGGATAAAGAGTGGGAAAGGTAAGAAGATGAAAATGAAAGAGGAGGTAGATAGAGGTAGAAACTAAGTGGGAGGGATACAACAAGAATGACAGGGTGAGAATAGAGGGAGAGAAGAGAGAGAGATGGGGAGAGAGAGATGGGGAGAGAAGAGTGATAGTTTGGGTGAAGAGAGGAGAGATAGATAAGGTGAGAGAGAGATAAAGGAGTGAGAGATAAAAAGAGTGTATGTTTGAGGACAAATTAATGCTCCCTCTCTTTTTATCTCTCTTGATCTCTCTCTATCTCTTGCTCTCACTAATTCTCTATCACAATCTAGCTCTCCCTCCCAATCGCTCTTTCTCATACTTTCTCTCTTGCTCACTTACTGTCTCTATTCCATTTCCATTCTCATAACCTAACTCTTTTCCACCCTCTCTTTCTTTCTCCCTTCTTGACTCATCTTT
This sequence comes from Phalaenopsis aphrodite, assembly GCA_003013225.1. Lineage (NCBI taxonomy): Eukaryota > Viridiplantae > Streptophyta > Magnoliopsida > Asparagales > Orchidaceae > Phalaenopsis > Phalaenopsis aphrodite. The sequence continues at coordinate 46,400 of NEWO01000482.1, forward strand.
ATCTCTCTCACACTATTCTCCCTTTATCCTCTTCTCTTCCATATTTCTCCCTTCTCTCCTTTCATATCCTATTTGTCTTGCTCTGTTGCTTTATCTCACTTTCTCTATCCCTCTCTAACCTCTCCCTCCCCATCTCTCTCCTCTCTCTTGCTCTTTCTTGCTCTCCCTTACTCTTTATACTTATTTTTTTCTCCAATCTCACACAATCTCTCTTGATCTCTCTATCTCGTTATCTCTTGTTCTTTATTTTTATCTCTCCTACTTTTCTCTATTTCTTTATCTTTCTTTCTCTCTCACTCTCCCTATCACACTCTTTCTCTCGTGATCCCTCCATCTTTATGCTTCACTCCAACTATCACTTCTCTCATTCCATCTTCCTCTTCTCTCACCCTCTTCTACCTCTCTTCTCCGTCCATTCTCTTTTTCAAATTATCCATCCCTGCCCCACCCTTTCCTTTGCTCTCCCTCTCTCTCAAAGAGTTCAAAAAATGAGAGTGTGTGGGAGAGAGTGATGATGAGAGAGAGACAGAACAAGGAGAGAGATAGAGAAAAATTAATAGAGGAGAGTGGGAAATAGAAAGATAGAGCAATGAGAGAAAGATGGAAAGAAAGAGTACAAGTGAGAGAGAGAGAGGTTCAACCTCTTTTCTTTCTCCCACTTTGGTCTCTTTCTCTCTCTCCCTCCCTCTCTATTAGACAAATAGATGGAAAGAGATAAAGAGTTGGAGAGTGTGAGAAAGACAAAAGCGGTTGATAGCACAAGGGAGGGAGATAGAGAGAAAAAAATAGTGAAAGAGAGATGAATTTCACTCTCTCTCACATAAGAGAGAGTGAGACTGAGGGAGATTTTGGGAGATAGAGGAAGAGGGGGAGAGAGTGGGAGTAGGAGGAAGTGAAAGAGATGCTAAGTGAGGAGGAATGAAGGAAGAGAGAGTGATGGAGGGAGGTAGGGAGAAAGAGATAAAGTGAGAGAGTAGAGAAAGATAAAGAGACAAAGAGATAGAGAGGTAGAAAGAGTGTGATGAATAGAAGGATAAAGGGAAAAACGTGTGGAGAGAAAAAAGAGATAGAAATAGTGAGGGAAGGAGATATTAAGAGTGAGAAAAGAGTGAGAAATTTATGAGTGAGGGAAATAGAAAGAGGGTGTTTGTGAGGGAGTGAAGGAAGATGAGAGATTGATGATGAGTACAAGAAAGATAAACGAGGTGGAGAGCTAGAGTGAGAGCAACAATGAGAGAGTGAGGGAGCATTAGAGAGAAAGTGAGAGAGTTGGAGAGGGAGAGAGGGGTGAGAGTGAGAGAGAGAACAGAAGAGAAAGTGAGTGAGGGAGGGAGAGTGGTAGTGAGAGAGAGAAGCGGAACATTGATAGAAAATGAGAAAGAGATTTGGAGAGAGAGAAGGACAGAAGAGAATGTGGATATATTTTTCTCATTCTCTCACTAACAACCTCCTCAAGAGATAAAGAGCATGAGAGTGTTAGAAAGTGAAAAAACTTGGGAGAGTGCGACAGTTGATGGAGAGTGTGGGAGAAAATAAATAAGGGAAATGAAGTGTTAGAGAAAGAGTGTGTGAGAGGGGAGTGAAAGAGAGAGCATGATAGAGAGAAGCAAAGTGAGAGAGAGATAGTAAAGAAGGAGGGAGTGTCGAGAGAGATAGAGAAAAAGATAAAAAGAGAGGAGAGAAAGTGTGTGAGAGAGCAGTAGTAGGAGAGAGCAAAAAAGAGAGAGGGAATAGGGGTGGGAGGTAGAGTTAGAGGAGAATGAGAGGGTGAGATAGCAAGATGAAGTGAGAGGGGTTGAGTGAAATGTGAGTGAGAGAAAAATAGAGAGAGGGTTGTGCTTTAAATCTTTCCATCTCTCTTATGCTTCCCCTCTGTGTCTCTCTATCCCTTAGTCCTTTCTAACATCCTTTCTCTCACCCTCACCCTTTATGTATCTCTATCCCTTAGTCTCTTCGACACTCTCTCACTCTTCCACTCTCTCTCTCAAGAGAGAGTGAGAGAAAGGGAGTGAATGGTGAGAGAAGGTTGACAAACAAATGGAGGCATAAATCTCTCTATATCTCTAGCTCTCTCTGTTTCTCTTTAACGCTCTCTCACACAATTCTCTCTCCCTATCTCCCACCCACTCATCGTCGCTCTCTCATCCCCACTTTAACATCCACATGCCTTTCACTCTTATATCGCTTTTCTCTCACTCTGTCTAATCTTTCATTCCCTCACTCTCTCTCACACACATTCTTTATCTCTCTTTCTTCCTCTCTATCCTCTTATCCACTCTTCTCCCTCCTTATCTCACTCTCACTCACTTTATCTCTCCTTCTCCCAATCATGCTGTCTCCCTACTCACTCTCATGATCTCAACTTCTCTCTCTCCATATCCTACTCTCTCACACTCTATTTATCCTTCTCTTTCACTCTCTCTTACTTTCTCCCTTTCTCTCTTTCCTTCCCTCTCTGCCTTCTCTCTCCCTCTCTCTCTGTCACGCTCTTATCATGGTCCCCCTTTCACTTATGCTCTCTCTCCCTTACAATATCTCTTTCTTCTCTTTTATTCTCTCTCATTGTATTTGGTGTTCTCTCTATCTCACATTCTCTCTCTTTATCTCTTCCATTATAGATAGTGATAGAGATGAAGAGAGACCAATGGAGAGAGCAAGAGAGATACGAGTGAAAGATCGATAAAGAAAGACTGAGAGAAAGTAAGGGATAAAGAGCTAATGACACCCTCTCTCTCTCCCACTCTTTTATCTCTCTCCCTCCATTCCTCACTCTCATCACTCTACCTCTTCTCTCACTCTCCCTCAGTTACTCCCCACTCCTTCCATACCTCCCCTCTCCAACTCCTTCAGCATTATCTCTATAGCCCTCTCTCCTTGCCTTTCTTAGCTCCTCCTCACTTTCTCCTCACTCTCCATCCCTTGTCTCTCTCTCTCTATCCCTTTTTTGTTTCTAGTAGAGAAAGAGGGAGAGCATAAGATGGAGAGGAGAACAAGAGAGAAAGAGATCTCTCAATTCTCTCTTTTCTCACTACCACCTTTCTTCCCTCACACACTTCCTCCCTCTCCCCCTCTTTACACTCTCCCTCTTTTTTCTCTATCTCACACCCTCCATCTCTCTAGCTTTCCATCTCAGTAACTCTACTTCTCATCTCCAACTCTCTATCCATCTCACTCTCTCTCTCCCACTCTCTTTTTTCTCTCTTTCTCTCACACTCTCCACTCTCATTATCTCTATCACTCACCCTCTCTCCTACTTTCTCTTTGCATAGTTTCTCCTCGCTCGCTCTCACCCTTGCAAGGGAGAGTCAGAGAAAGAGGAGAGATAGAGAGAAGAGATATCAAGAAACGAAGGGAGAGATTGAGTGATAGAGGGTTTGAGAGAGAATAGAATGATCTCCCTCCGAGATTAATCTTCTCTCTCTTCCTCTCTTCGCCCCTCTCTTCTCTCACTCTCTTAATATTTCTCTCCCAATCATTTTCTCTCTCTTCACTCTCTACCCTCCCTCCCTCTCTTTTTAGATATCTCTGTAGGAGAGAGGGAGAGGGTGAGTGAAATAGTGAGAAGAGGAGAGAAGAGTGAGTGAGAGAGATGGAGAAGTAGAGAGAGAAGGTGGAAGGCATGAGAGAGTAGTAGAGAGTTGGAGAGCTTGAGTGGATGAGAGAATAGTGAGAAAGAGAACAAGAAAAGTTCAGTGAGGAAGCAAGGAGAGAAAGTGCAAAAGAAATAGAGGGATGAAGCGAGAGAAAGATGAAGAATGATGATGAGAGGGAGGGAGAGTTAGGAAGACAGAGTAAAAGGGAAAAAGCTGAAGAGAGAAGTGTGAAGTGATAGAGTGAGGGAGAGAATGAAAAAATAGAGCAAGAGTCAGGGAGAGGAGTGGCAAAAGAGAGAAGAAAGAAAGGAAGAGGAGAGGTACGTGTGTGAGAGTGATAATGGAGTGAGATGAGAGGGAGAGGGGATTGAGAGACATAATAGAAGATAAGAGAAAGGAGTTCGATAAAAGAGAGGAAGCTATATAGTGGGAGAGAAGAAGATAATATAAAGAGCTATAAAAAAAGGGAGAGAGGTAGGGAGGGAAAAAGTTAATATAACAACCCAAATGCATGTTTTGCCAAATCAAAAGTCTTATTTCTCATTTAAAGTAAGGCCTATATTTAAGCTAAAGCTTACAAGCAAAAAAAAAGAAGATATAATACCTTCTAAAACAAATGAAAAAAAAACTACATCAAGTTGGCATGCAAGCCATTATTAAACCGTAATAAAAGACAAAATATCGAGCCATAATAATATGACTCCTTTAACCTTGGACTTAAATTAAAGTGAGAAATCTTTGTGGCTCTTTTTCCTTACACTCCCATGAATTGGCTTGAGTCCAAGCCTCTTGGACTAATCTATTAACAGCTTGTTCCAACCTCTTTGCATGACATCTAGTAATCAATTAAATCTTCTCTTAAAGTAACATCATTGGAGAGAAGAAGGGAGAGAGCATGAGAGAGTTGGAGATGAAAAGAATGTGTGAGAGAGACATAACTTGAAAGAGAGAAAGGAAAGGAGGGAGAAGTAGGTGAGAGAGAGGTAAAGCAAGAGAAAAATGGAAAGACTTCCTCTCTTTTATGCCCACCTCTATCACTCTCCTCTCTCCTTCTCCCCTTCCTTCCCTCACTCACTTCTCTTCACACAAACTCTCTCTATATTTCTCCTCTCTTTCTCCCATCAACCAATTATCTCTCCCCTTACTCCCTTCCTCCGACCCACTCTCTCTAGCACCTTCTCTCGATTTGTTCTCACTTTCTCCCTCTTTACCACTCTCCCTTTGGGCGAAGGAGCTAATGAGAGTGGGAGAGAGATAGAGGAACTAAATTCAATGGAGATAAAGAGAGCATCTTCTCTTTCTTCTCATCTATCTCTTTATTTCTCTTAATAACCATCTCTCTCTCCCTTCCTCTCCTTTCTCCATTTTCTTGCACTCTCTCTCCCTCTCAATTATTAGAGAGATAAAGAAGAGAAGGTAAGAGAAGAGAGAGTGATAAGAGGATAGAAATGAGAATAAAGTCTTAGACATTACAACAGAGAATGTGAGACAGTTGGAGTGGGAGAAAGAGGATGTAGAGGTGAGAAATGAGAAAGTGAGAGAGTGAGAGAAAGTGAGAGAGAAAGTGAGAGATAAAGCAAGAGAAGTTTTTTTATTCTCTCTCTCCTTTCTCCTTTCCTACCACTTTAACTCACTCCTAATATAATTCTCTCATTTATTCTCTCTCTATATTCCAATCATTTACTTTTTCTTATCACTCTATATTCTCCCTCTCTCTCTCCTCTTTCTCTTCTTCCCTTTTTCTCTCTCCATTTCTCTCCCTCTTTCTTTATCTCTGCTCTATTATAATCTCTCTCACTATCTCTTTATTACTCTATCCTCTAATATTATCTCTCTCTTGTTCCCTGCCTCTCCCTTTTCTCATTATATCTCTAGCAAAATGTTCCTCATTTGGTATGTTTCGTTTCTCCCCATGTTTTAGTCCAACTCTCCTTCATCTTTCTTTCACTTCCTTCTCTCTCTCTCCATCTATCTTAATGTCTATCTTGTTGCTCTTGCTTGCTAACCTTCTCTAACGTACACCTTATCTAGTTGGCCCTCTCTCTTTCTTTCTCTCTCTATATCTATATATAAATCTCTATAGCTCTCCCTCTATCTCTATTTCACTTTTCTTCCACCCACCCTCCCTGCTCTCTCTTTCTTATACACTCTCTAGCTCTCTCTTGCTCTATCTCTCGATCTAATTCTCCCTCACCATCCCCTCTCCCTTCTCCTCTCCCTTTCTCTCTCCATCTTTTGCTCTCTCTCCTCTTCTTCCCTCATCCTTATCACTTTAACTCTTTATTAATATTGCTCATAGTCTCCCTCTCACTCCCTCTTTTGTCATCTCTTTTTCTCTTACCTCTTTCTATCTAATGTTCACCTTTTTCTTGCTCTCTCTATTTTTCTCTCTCTTTCTTTCTCTCATTCACTTCTCAGAATAAAATAGTAAGTGTAGAGAGAGAGATACATAGAGAGAAGAGAGAGAATGTGAGAGAGATTGAGCATGGGAGATACACTGATAGAGAGAGAGGGAGGAAATAAAAGAGAAGACTGAAATTGAGTGAGTTGGAAAAGAAAGAGGGATAAAGAGAGTGAGAGAGGTTGTGGTAGAAAAAGAAAAATTTTAGAGGATTGAGAGAGAAGAAGAGATTTTCATAAAGAGGATTAACCTAACTCTCCCTTCTTTATCTTGTTCGTCACTCCACCTCTTCTCCCTCAAAATGAGATAAGAACAAAAGAAGATGGAGTGGAAGAGTGAGAAAGAAATTAACAAAGAGAGATAGAGAGAGAGAGAGAGAGGAGATATACTCTCTCTCGTATCATCAACATCTCTCTCCCTCACTAATTCACTCTCTCACTCTAATAACACTATCTATCTACCTCTCCACCTCCCACATGCACTTTATTCCCTCGTTTTAACTCTCTGTCTTTTTTTCCCTTAACTCTCTCTCCCTACCTTTTTCTTACAAATAGAGAGAAAAAGAAAGAGGGAGGGAGCATGAGAAGGGCATATATAAGAGAGAGAGAGAAAGTTGGATAATTGAAGAGAGAAAATAGAAGAGATGGATGGAGAGAGTGAGTGAGTGAGGGAGAGAGAGAAGGAAAGATAAAGAGAGTGAGGAGGGAGTGAAAAAGAGTTATAAAGGAAGGGAGAGAGAGCGTGTGTGTGAGTGAAAAGAGAGAGATGGTACAAGTGATAGGCTGATAAGTAGGTGAGAGAGAGATGGAGAGAATGAGAGGTAGAGGGTCAAAGAGTGTGGGAAGTAAAGATGTGTTGGGGAGTGGAAAGGACATGGAGTGAGGGAGGGAGGGAACGAAAAAATAGAGTAAGATAGAGAGAGATAGGCAGTGGGTGATAGAAGAGAAAAAGGGGGGAAGAAGGGACATAGATAGAGTTAAAGAGATAAGGAAGAGATTATGAGAGTGATAGAGGGGAGAAAAAGGTAAAAGAAAGAGAGAGAGAAATTAATAGAATAAAAAGAGAAAAGAGAAGAGAAAAATATAAAGAAGAGAGGGATTGAGGGAGGGACCATAAGAAAAGAGAAAAGAAAGTTATAGAGAAGAGAAAACAAGAGAGAGGGAGATGATGAGATAAATATAGTGAAAAGAAGGGATAAAGGGAGTGATAAAAGAAAATAGAGAGAGAAGGAGGGAAGGAGGTTGGAAGGGAAGTCATAAAAGATAGTAGAAGAGAGTGTGAGAAATATGACGAGAGAAAGTGATGGAGGTAGAGATAGAAAGAGAGAGAAAAAAGAGAGAGAAAAAAGAGAGAGTAAAAGAGAAAAGAGAGAGTGAGATATATAAGAAGAGATGAGAAAAATAAGAATTGAGAATAAGAAGATTGAGAGGGTGTGTGAGTGAGAGAAGTTGAGGCTGAGAAATTGAGGGTGAGATAGAGATTAAGTGAGAGAGAAAAAGAGTGAGAGTATGAGGAAAGGAAAGTGAAGGAGGGAGAGAGCAAGATAGACAGTAAGACAAAGATGGTCATAGAGAAAATGGGTGAGAGAGAAGAGAGAGAAAGAAGTGTTTAAAAGGAAGAATAGATATAGAAAGAGAGGTGGAGAGAATGAGTGAGTGAGAGGGAAAAAGAGGGTGAAAGAAAGGGAGGTGGTGAGAGGGAGGGAGGGAGAGAGTAAGTGAGAAAGAGGTTGAGAGAGATAGGGATAGAGAGAGAGAGAAGGAGAGAGAGTGGAAGAGATTCAATGAGAGAGTGAGAGGTAGGGGTTGAGAGAGAAAGAAGTTGAGGGTATGAGAGACGGAGGTGGAGTAAGAGAGAGGGAGAACCAAGAGAGCACAAGAGAGAGCAAGTGAGAGAGCTGGAGAGAGTTTGAGAAAAACTTGTGAGTGAGTGAGTGAGAGAGTGAGAAAGAGAGTAAGATATAAGAGTAGGAGAGAGTTAAAGTAAGAGAGAATATAGAGAGGGAAAGATAGGCCAAGAAAAGGGAGAGAAAGAAAAGAGTGGGAGATGGTGCAATAGAGGGAGAGAGAGAGGAGAGAAGGAAAGAGAACAAAGAGTGAGAGTGAGAGAAACAATAGAAAAAGTAAAAGAGAGAGTAGTCTCTTTCATACACTCTCTCCTTTCCATACTGAATCTCAGAAAAGAGAGGTAGACTTTATTTGCGCTCTCTTTCATACTATCAACACCTCTTTCTCTCCCTCTTTTCTTCTCTCTAACAGGGGAGTGAAAGAGAGCAAGATAAAAAGTGGCAATAGAGAGAGAGAGACAAAGAGGGCATCCATCTTGTCTTTTGCATTATTTATTAGTCCTCTTCTCTCACTCTCACACTCTTGCTCTCTCTTCACCACACTTTATATCTCTCTCTCCATCTTTCTCCCTCATTCCCTCTCCCAGCCTTTATCCCTTTATCCCCTTTCCTCTCTTTAGAGGGAGAGAGTAAGACCGAGACCAAGTGAGACCGAGAGAGAGATAATAAGAGAAACACACACTAAGAGAGAGATAGAGCTCTCCCTCCTCTATTTCGTCTCCCATCCTCTCTCTCTCTTTCCCTTACCATCTTACTCTGTCTCTCATTCTATCCCTCACCTCTTTCTTTCTAGTCTCTCTCTCCCCTTCTTTTGCACTTTATTTCTCTCTCTCTCAAGTCATTCTCTCATACTCTATCTTCTATCTCACTCTTTCTCTCTCTCTATCCCTTCTACATTTTCTCACTCTCTTCTCTCCTCCAGCCCTCTTTCTCTTCCTCTCTCATCATGTTCTACCTATATATATCGATCTCTTTCTCTCTCTATCTCTCCTCTTTCTTTCACGCACTTCTTTTTTATCAATCATCTTTTTATCTCTCACTCTCACACTCTATCTCTTTATCGCCCTCTCTCTACACTTTCTATATATCACACTCCCATTTTTTTTAACTCTTACTCTCGTACATATTATTTCTATTTCTATTCTCCTAAAAAGTGTGAAAGAGAGCAATTTGAGAGAGAATAAGAGAGAGAGGGAGCAAAAGAGAAGAGAAAAATAGAGCAGTTTCTCTACCTCTCTCCCTCTCTCATTTCTCATCTCTTTCTTTCTCCCTTTTTGTCCCTCTGTCCCTCCATATCTATGTCCCACCATAACCGTCACCTCTCACTCTCTTTCTCCTGCTTTACCCACTTCTTCCTCTCTTTTAATCTCATCCTCTCTACCCACTTTCTCTCTCCTCTCTCTAATTTCTTTCTCTCTATTCTCTTTCTCATTCTTATCTCTCTACCCCTCTCTCATACCTCTCTCCCACTCCTTTTTTCTCGCACATTCTAGCTCCTTTCCTCCCTCCCCTTTCTCTATTTCTCTCTCTTTCCCTATTTATCTTATTTCACTCTTCTCTATCACTCACTATCTCATGCTCCCTCCCCCTCTCTTTCCTGTCTCTTACTCACTCTCCCTCAATCCCTCCCTCTCTCTATTTCTCCTTCTCTTTTTCTTGGTTCCCTCACTCTATCCCTTTATTTCTCTCCCTCTTTGTCCCTTGCTTTCTCTCACTCCCTCTCTCCCTCCCTTTCTCTCTTTCTTGCTTTGCTTTCCTTTCTATATATCTAGCTTATTTTATCTCTCACAATCTCTCTCCTTTTTGCTCTCTCTCCCTTTCTCTTTGTCATTATCTTTCTTTCTCTCCTCCTTCACTTTTACTCTTCCTCTTGCACTTTATCTCTTTCATTTTCTTCCTCATGCTTTCTCTTATTCTCTTTCTCTCATTCATTATTTTTCCCCCTCCCTTTCGCTTTATTTTTATTCTCTCTCTTTCTTTCTTGCTCTTCTCTCTCCAACTTTTGCCTCTCACTCCCCCTTTTCTCTTTCACTAACTCTTTCTCTCACATTAAAAGGTTGAAAGAGTGGAAGGGACAAGGCCTGTCTCTCTTTCCTGGATCTCTCACTCTCTCCCACTCTTCCTCTCCTCATCTTACTTTTCTTAATCTTTCTTTTTCTCCCTATACCTCCCAACCTCTTGTTTTCTCCCTCCCTCTCCCTCTCTCCCACTAACTTTATCTATCTCTATCTCTCCCCTTTCTCTATCTCTATATTCTCACACTCTATCTCTTCATGCTCTCTTTTTTTCTCATTCTATGTTTCTCACTCTCTTTTTCTCACTTTTTCTCTCTCTACTTCTCTCCTTCCCTCTATTCTTCTCTTCTCTTTTGCTCTCACTCTTTCACTTTACTTACCTTACCATCCCTTCATCCCTCTCTCAATTATTTATCACTCTTTTTCCACTCTAACTCTCTATCCATCGCGCTCTCTATCTTTCCCTCCCTCCCTCCCTCCCTCCCTCCCTATCTCCTTCCCTCCCCCTCTTTGACTCTTTCTTTCTCTTTCTCATTCTCTCATCCTTTCTCTCTCTATTCTCTCTCCACATCTCTCTCACATTTTCTGTCACTCTTCTTCTCTCTGACTCTTGTATTCTCCCTCCCCTCTCACCTCTGATCTCTCTAACCCATCCTCTCTCATTCCCTATTACCATCTCATGCTCTCTCTCTCACTCTTTTCTCTTTCATTTCATTCAAAAAGATTGAGAGAGTGTGATAGATGGGGAAAGGATAGAGTGAAAGAAAAGAGAGAAGTTAGGGAGGGGTTGGAAGAGAGAGATAAAAAATAGAGAAAGGAGAGAAGAGAGGGAGGGAGGGGTAGAAGGAATGAAAATGAGGGCAAAAGAGTGGGAGAGAGGTATGAGAGAGAGGGAGAGAGGAAACTGTTAGAGAGATAAGAGAGAAAGAGATAGAGAAGAGAGAGAAAGAGAATAGAGATTACATAGAGCAAGCGGTTAGAAGAGTGGAGAGAGAGAAGAAAAGAGGGTAAAGTGGGAGAAAGAGAGTGGGTCGTGGCAGATATAGAGGGAAAAAGAGATAGGGAGGGACAGAAAGATAAAGAAAGAGAGAGAAGGAGAGTATAGGGATGATAGAAGGGAGAAATTGAAGGTGGAAGAGAGGGGAAGAGAGAGAAATTGCAAAATAAGGGAATAAAGACTAGAAAGAAAAAGTAAGAGGGAGAGACTGAAAGATAAAGAAAGAGAGAGAAGGAGAGTATAGGGATGATAGAAGGGAGAAATTGAAGGTGGAAGAGAGGGGAAGAGAGAGAAATTGCAAAATAAGGGAATAAAGACTAGAAAGAAAAAGTAAGAGTGATAAAATGAGAGACAGAGTAAGAGGGTGAAGGAGAATAGAGAGGAAGGATGGGAGAAGAAATAAAGGAGAGCTCTCACTCTATCTCTCTCTTAATATCTTTCTGTCTAATTTTCCCTCTTACTCTCTCTCCTACTATCTCCTCCAGAAGAAGGGAAGGAGAGAGAGGGAGGAAGAGTTGGTGGGAGAGGAAATGAGGGAGATAGATGGAAAAAGAGATAAAGTGTGGTGAAGAATGAGAGCAAGAGAGTGAGAGTGAGAGAAGGAGACCGATAGATAATGCGAGAGAGAAGAGAGATGTTCTCTTTATCTCTCTTCCTCTCTTTCCTCTTCTTCTCTGGCACTCTTCCTCTCTTATTAGATAGAAGGAGAGTGGGAGAGAAATAGGCGTTTATTTTTTGAAAAAGAGTGCGAATGAAGTGTATCTCTTTCTCTTTCTTTTATAATGATGAAGAAGAGGGAGATAAAAAAGGAGAGAGGATGGAGGGAAGGAGATTCAGAGTGAGAGGGAGATAAAGAAATTGAGATAGAGAAGAAAGAGAAAGTGCAGAGGAAGAAAGTGAGAAATAGATAAAGAGAGGGAGGAGTTTCATTGTGGAGAGGAGAGAGATACTGAAATGAGTAAGAGAGAGAGAGAGAAAAAGAGGTAGTAAGAGAGGCAGAGAAAGTGTGATAGGGAGAGAGAAATTCATAGAGAGGGAGGAGAGAGAGCGAGGAGAGACAGAGGAAGTATATGTAAGAATCAAGGAGATTGATAATGACAGAATGAGAAATGATAATCCCATTTTTTTCTCTCTATCTCTCTCTCCGTATCTATCTTTATCAATCTCTAGCTACCTCTGTTCTCTTGCTCTCTCTCACTCTCCTTCCCTCTCTCCCCTATGCTCCGTCTCTCACAACCCCGCGCTTCTCTCTCATTCTTATTTTTTGTTTCTCTCTATGTCATTGGAATAAATGAGGAGAGAAACCAGATAATTTAAGAGAGAGAGAAGATAGATAGAGAAGAGAATAGAAAATGAGAGGGCAGAATGAGTTCTCAACTCTATCTATCTCTCTCCCACTCTCACTCACTCACTTACACTCTTTGTCTCTCTCGACTCTACCTCTCTTTATCACTCTCGCTACCTCACCCTCTCTTGACCATATATCTCTCTCCCACTAAAACTCTCTCTTGCTCTTGCTCTCTAGTTCTTTTTTCTCTATTTCTCATCTCCACACTCTCTATCCTTCTCCATACCTCATGCTCTCTCTTTCTTTCTCACTCTATCTCTCTCAAGAAGAATGGGGTGAGAGACAAGGAAGTAAGCTAAAGTGAGTGAGAGAGAGAAAGAGAGATAGAGTAAGAGAGAGTGAGAGACAAAGATACCAATAGAAATAGAGCAAGAGATAAGGAAAGTGTGATTTCTCCATTCTTTCTCTATCTACCTTCATCACACGCTATCTCGCTCTCTTTCTCTCTCATTCTAGCTCTCATACTTTCTCATTCATCCCTTCTCTCGCTTCTCTCCCTCCCTTTCATTTCTTTATCTCTCTTTATTTCTCTTCTTCTTTAGTTTGTTTTCTCTCTTATTCTCGTCTATATTCTCTTCCTTCTCTCGCCTCCCTTTCTCTCTGTTTGTACCTCAATCCCTCCCAATCTCTTTTTCCTTCCATCTTGTGAGATGTAGAAATATGAAAAAGATCAAGATATAGAGAACAAAAGATAGGGAGAGAGTGCATCATCGTTTTTTCTCTATTCCTCCCTCTTTACTTACTACTGATCTCTCTCTTCACCACAACCCTCCTTTTCTTCTCACTTTGATAGATATAATAAGATGGAAAGATAGGGAAAAAGAGAGAGAGAGAGAGAGAGAGACAGAGAGCTAGAGTGAATGATTGAGGATGAAATAAGAGATAGAGTGAGAAAATGAGAGGTAGACAAAAAGGTGAGATCATGAGATGGGACAAGGAGGGAAAAGTCTGAGGCATCTCTTTTTCACTATCCATCTCTCTCGATTTATCTCCTTCTCCCTCACTCTCTCATATTTTTTCTCCTCATCTCACTTAATTTCACTTTCTCTGACTATCTCTCACCCTCCATCTCTTTCTAGCTCTCCATCTCTAATCTACTCTCACTCTCTTCTTTGTAGATCTCCAACTCTTTTGCTTTCTCTCTCCCTCTATCTATCACCCTCTCTGTCCATCTATCTCTCACTCTTAATTTTCTTCTACTCTCTCTTCTTGTCTCTCTCTCCCATACCTCTTCTTCTCACCTTCCCTCCCCATCCCACCTTGTCCCTCCCTATCTATCTATGCCTCCCCTTCAATCTTTCTCTCTCTCACCCAATCCCTTCTTTCTATCTGTTTTTCTTTCTCACTTTTTTCTCATTTCCCTTCCCTCCCTTATTTCTTACATTGTCTTCTCGCAGTCTTTCTTTCTCCTTCTTTTCTCTTCCTCTCTTTTCTCAATCTAACTTGCTCTATTTCTATCTCACCCTAACTCTCCCTCCCTCTCTTCATCCTTCTCAGGAGAGAGAGATAGACTTTATTTGTGCTCTCTTACATACTATCAACACCTCTTTCTCTCCCCTTCTCTTCTTGCTAATAAGGGAGTGAAAGAGAGCAAGATAAAAGAGGTGATAAAGAGAGACAAAGGAGGCATCCATCTTGTCTCTTGCATTATTTTTTAGTTGCCTTCTCTCACTCTCACACTCTTGCTCTCTCTTCACCTCACTTTATCTCACTCTCCATCTTTCACCCTCATTCCCTCTCCCACCCTCTGTCCCTCCCTCTCCTTCCTCTCTCCAGAGGGAGAGAGAGTAAGAGAGAGACTAAGCGATAGACAATCAAGGAAATAGAGAGTAAGGGAGAGAGAGAGCACCCCTCCTTCATTTCGTCTCCCATCCTCTCTCTCTCTCTCTCTCTCTTTTTCCCTGACCCTCTTATTTTGTCTCTCATTCTATCCCTCAAACTCTTTCTTTCTAGTCTATCTCTCCCCTTCTTTTTTACTTTCTTTCTCTCTCTCTCTCTCATCTAATTCTCACATACACTACCTTCTATCTCAGTCTTTCTCTCTCTACCACTTCTGCATTTTCTCACTCTCTTCTTTCCTCCCCCTCTTTCTCTTCCTCTCTATCTATATATATCGATCTTTCTCTCTCTCTCTCTCTTCTTTCGTTCTTGCACTTCTTTTTTATCAATCATCTTTTTATCTCTCACTCTCTCTCGCACTCTATCTCTCTATCTCCCTCTCTCTACACTTTCTATATTTATCTCTCACACTCATTTTTTTCTCTTTTTCTCTCTCAGTTCCTCCATTTCACTCACTCTCTTGTCTTAATCTCTCTACTTCACACACTTTATTTTTATCTCTGTTCTCCTAAAAAATGTGAAAGAGAGCAACTTCAGAGAGAATGAGAGAGAGAGGGAGCATAAGAGAAGAGAGAAATAAAGATATTCTTGTACCTCTCTCCCTCTCTCATTTCTCATCTCTCTTTCTTTCTCTTTTTTTGTCCCGTCGTCCCTTTCTATTTATGTCCCTCCACATCTGTCACGTCTCAATCTTTCTCTAGCTTTACCCACTTCTTTCCTCTCTCTCTCTCTCTTCCTCTCTCTCTCTCGTCAATTACCCTCTCGCTCTCTCCTCTCTCTCTTCTCTTTCTCTCACTTCTCTTTCTCTTTCTCGCTCGTATCTCTCTACCTCTCTTTCATAACTCTCTCTCCCTCAATTTTTCTCCTTCATTCTCGCTCTCTTACTCCTTCCCTTTTCTCTATTACTCTCTCTTGCTTTATCTCGCTTATTTCACTCTTCGCTATCACTCACTCTCTCATGCTCCCTCCCCCTCTCTCTTCTGTGTCTCTTACTCACTCTCCCATAATGCACCAAAAATATATGCATTTTTAAACCTATATTTTATACTCATTTTTGGTGATATTGCACTTTAAAGGAAGACATTTTTCATGTTTTATTGCAGGTTGATGATTTTTAGCACTTGAAGCAAAAATGATGGAATTTAGAGTCAAAATGACATTTTGGAAGAAAAACTCAGCACCGACGACACCAGCATGGAGGAGTCCAGAACAGTGGGGTAGCCAACAATGCCATTTGAAGAGAGCAAAGGAAAATAATTGGAACACGGGCGTCAACGGTACCATCATAGGCGCCGATGGCCCCAATGTCGTTGCTGCGTGAATTTTTAGAAGATTCAATTAATTTGGATGCTTTTTGAAGAGTTATTCGATACACCTTATGGAAAACTTACATTATGCTTTATTTAGAGCAAAAGTGGATCAGAAAAAGGGGGGCTAGTTTGTAATTGAGTTTACTTGAGTGTTCTATTGTTTAGTGTGGTGAGTCTAAGTGTGATTTCTTCTAAGAGTTGTTTGAGAGGGAGAGAGGTGAGAGATTTCATCTTCCTTACATCTTTAAAGAGAGAATCAAGAGTCTAAAAAAGAGAGAAAGAGTCCAAGAGAGGCTACAAGGGATTTGCTTTGAGAAAGTGTTACAGATAAGTGGTGTTTGTGTATTATTGTTGTATAAACTTTCTTTTATTTATAAAATTTGTATTTTGTCATATCTTTCTTTTGAGGTCTGAGTAGTTCTCTTGGTTTTTCTCCCTACTCTGAGATATGGTGAAATGAAGAGATAAATTGGATGTGCCAATTTTAGATTATTAAATAAATTGTGATGCTTTTTCACTCCGTTCTTAATTTACTTTTCGATTTGGACAATTGAAATGTTAACATCTATTGTGAAACATACTCTCCGGGAAATAGACTATGAGTCTTACAACAAAGTGAGAATCACAATGAATTCCATGAAGGAGAGTTTCGTTCATGGATAAATAGGGAAATATATATTACTGGGCGAATAATTTGAGATTCTAGGGTGACAGACTAAAATCCCAAATTTGGTCTTAGTGTTAAAGAACAAAAGCGAGAGTTAGCCTTCAGGAGAAGGGAAGTGGGAGCTTTGGATCGCAATCCAGTATTCTCTAAGCCTAACCACATATTTAGAGACTAAACTTAAGATTAACCAATGATTCTCTAAAACACTTGACTAAGGGTAGAGAATTAAAATTGCTTATATTTAGCACAATACAAATTCAGACAATTTATCTCTCTCATTTAACCAAAAACTTATTGTAGAGGGAAATATGCTTTCTTGTATTAGATAACTTCATGACAGAAACATAGTTTGGTAGTTATAGTTTTGCTTCACTTTACAGTTTTGCTAGTCGATGATAATTTAGTTATGATAGCACTATAAATATTCAAAATTAGTGTAGTAGATTTTATTTATTGTTGTGAATTTCCTAACTTAAATTTCCATTTCAAATTTAAACCTTCCTCTTGGGATTAATATTTGGGGTTTAAAAAGAAAGTCATGTATTACTTGTAATGATACGTAAACTTTCGTAGAATCCCAATATAAATTACTTCAATTTCATATTCTTAAAATAATGAACCAAGTTTTTGGCATCGCTACAAAGCAAATTCAACTTTATTAATTTTACACAACTATAATATCCAGGATCATCCCTCAATCCCTCCATCATTTCTCCTTCTTTTTTTCTTGGTTCTCTCACTCTATCTCTTTATCTCTCTCCCCCTCTCTCCCTTGCTTTCTCTCACACCATCTCTCTCTCTCCCTCCCTCCCTCTCTTTATTGCTTCTCTTACTTTCGTTATCTCTAACTTATTTTATCTCTCACATTCTCTCTCCTTACTCTCTCTCCCTCCCACTTTGTCATTATCTTTCATTCTCTTCCGCTTCCTTCACTATTCCTCGTCCCTTTGCTCTTTACCTCTTTCATTCTCTCCCTCATGCTCTCTCTCTTATTCTCTATCTCTCATTCATTCTTTTTTTGCCTCCCACTCTCACCTCCCTTTCACTCTCTTTTTCATCTCTCTTTCTCTTTCTTGCTCTTCTCTCTCCAAATTTTGCCTCTCACTCCCCCCTTTTCTCTCTCACTTTCTCTTTCTCTCTATCATTAAAAGGGTGAAAAAGTGGAAGGGACAGGGCCTCTCTCTCTTGCTTGAATCTCTCCCTCTCTCCCTCTCTCTCTATACTCCTCTCACTTTTATTACTCTTTCTTTATCTTCCTATGCCTCCCAACCTCCTTTTTTCTCCCTCCCTCACCCTCTATCCCTCTAAATTTTTCTCTCTCTATCTCTCCCCCTCGCTATCCCTCTATTTTCTCACTTCGTCTCTTCCTCGTGCTATATTTTTCTCTCATTCTTTGTCTCTCACTCTTTTTTCTCACTTTGTCTCTCTCTACCTCTCTCTTTCTCTCTACCCTTCTATTCTCTTATGCTCTCAGTCTATCGATCTACATACCTCACTATCCATTTTTCCCTCTCTCAATTCTTGATTACTCTTCTTTTTCTCTTTAACTCTCTATCTCTTTCCACCGTCTCTCCCTCTCACACTCCATCTTTCTATATCTCTCTCCCTCCCTCCCTCTGTATCACCTTCCCTTGCCCTCTTTGACTCTTTCTTTCTCTCTCTCATTTTTCCTCCCTTTCTCTCTCTCTATTCTCTCACCACTTCTCTCTCACAATCTATCGCTCTTCCTCTCTCTCACTCTTGCTCTCTCCCTCCCCTCTCACCCCTGATCTCTCTACCCTATCCTCCCTCATTTCCTATCACTATCTCATGCTCTCTCTCTAACCCTCTCACTTTCTCACTCTGTTTTCTCTTTTTTTCCATTCAAAGATATTGAGAGAGTGTGATAGATGGGAAAAAGAGAGAGTGAATAAGAAAAGTGAAGTGAGGGAGGAGTTGAAAGAGAGAGACATAGAATAGAGAGAAGAGAGAAGAGATGGAAGGAGGGAAGGAGTGGAAATGAGGGAAGAAGAGAGAGTGGGAGAGAGGTATGTGAGAGAGGGAGAGAGGAAATTGTTAGAGAGATAAGAGTAGAAAGAGATAGAGAAGAGAGAGAGAATAGAGATTGTAGAGAGAAGGTGGATAAAAGAGGGGGGAGAGAGAGGAAAAGAAGGTAAAGTGGCAGAAAGAGAATGAGAGGTGCCAGATATGGAGAGATAAAGAGATAGGGAGGGATAGAAAGATAAAGAAAGTGAGAGAAGAAGAGTGGAGGGAGGAGAGAAATAAGTGAGAAATGGAAGGTGGGAGAGAGAGGATGAGAAAGAGAAATTGTGAAATAAGGGAATAAAGACTAGAAAGAAAGAGTGAGAGAGATAAAATGAGAGACCGAGTAAAAGGGTGAAGGAGAAGAGAGAGAGAGAGGATGAAAGATGGAATAAAGTAAGGAGAGTCTCACTTTATCTCTCTCTCTTAATATCATTCTCCCTAATTTTCTCTCTCTTATTTTCTCTCCTCCGGAGGAAGGGAAGCAGAGAGTGTGTGGGAGAGGAAATCAGGGAGATAGATGTAGAAAGAGATAAACTGAGGCGAAGAAAGACAGCAAGAGTGCCAAAGTAGGAGAAGGAGACTGATAAATAATGCGAGAGAGAAAAGAGATGTTCTTTTTCTCTCTCTCCCTCTTTCCTCTTTTTCTCTTTCTCTCTTCCTCTTTTATTAGATAGAAGGAGAGAGGGGAGAGAAACAGGTGTTTATTTTAGAAAAAGAGTGCAAATGAAGACTATCTCTCTTTTATAAGGATGAAGCAGTGAGAGAAAAAATATAGAGGGGGGAAGAGTTAGGGTGAGAGGGAGATAAAGCAAGTGAGACAGAGAAGATAAAGAAAGCGCAAAGAGGAAGAAAGTGTGGAATATAGTGATAAAGAAGAGAGGGAGGAGATTCAATGTGGTGAGGAGAGAGATAGTGAAATGAGTGAGAGAGAGATAGAAAAAGCGGCAGAAAGAGAGGTAGAGAAATTGTGAGAGAGAGAAAGTCAATAAGAGGGAGGAGAGAAAGAGGAAGTATATGAGGGAATGAGGGAGAGTGGTAATGACAGAATCAGAAATGATTTCCCTCCATCCTTCCTTTTCACTCTCTTTCTCTCTCTATATTTATCTTTCTCCATCTCTAGCTACCTCCATTCTCTTACTTTGTCTCACTCTCCTTCCCTCTCTCTCCTATGCTTCATCTCTCACAACCTCTCGCTTCTCTCTCACTCTTATTTTCTCTTTCTCTTTGTCATATTGGAATAGATGGAGAGAGAGACCATATAATTTGAGAGAGAGAAGATAGATAGAGAAGAGAGTAGAAAATGAGAGATTATAAAAGAAAGAGAGCATGAGAGGGTAGAATGTATTCTCACTCTCTATCTCTCTCTTTCCCACACTCACTCACTCACTCACACTTTTTGTCACTCTCGACTCTCCCTCTCTTTATCACTCTGTCTACCTCGCCCTCTCACTACTCTATATCTCCCTCCCACTCAACCTCTCTCTCTCTCCCTCTTTCTCTCTTTCTCTTGCTCTTGCTCTCTAGCACTTTTATCTCTCTCTCTCACTTTAAATATTGCACTTTCCCCCTCTCTCTTTCAACTCACTGTCCTTTGCTCTTGCTCACTAGTTCTTTTTTTCTCTATCTCTCATCTCCACTCCCACTCTATCTTTCTCCATATCTCATGCTCTCTCTTTCTTTCTCACTCCATCTCTCACAAGAGGAAGGGGTGACAAGCAAGGAAGTAAGTTATAGTGAGTGAGAGAGAGAAAGAGATATAGAGTAAGAGAGAGTGATAGACAAAGATACCAAGAGATGAGAGAAAAGTGATATCTCTATTCTCTCTCTATCTACCTTCATCACTCACCATCTCTCTCTCTTTATGGCTCTCATACTTTCTCATTCATACCTTCTCTCCCTTCTCTCCAACCCTTTCATTTCTTCATCTCTCTTTCTTTCTCCTCTTCTTTAGTTTCCTTTTTCTCTTATTCTCTTCTATATTCTCTTTCTTCTCTCACCTTCCTTTCTCTCTTTTTTTCCTCGATCCCTCGAAATCTCTTTTTCCTTTCATCATGTGAGAGGTAGAAATATGAAAAAGAACACTATATAGAGAGCAGAAGATAAGGAGGGAGTGTATCACCATTTTTTCTCTCTTCCTCCCTCTTTCACTTACTACTTATCCCTCTCTTCACGCCCTCCCTCTTTTTCTCTCTCACTCACGGTCTAATATAGAATAAAATGGAGAGATAGGGAAAATTAGAGAGAGAGAGAGAGAGAGCTAGAGCGAATGATTGAGGATGACATTAGAGAGAGAGAGAAAATGAGAGGTAGATAGTAAGGTGAGATCAAGAGATGGGACAAGGAGGGAAATGACTGAGGCATCTGTTTCTCACTATCCATCTCTCTTGATTTCTCTCCTCCCTCACTCTCTTTTTTCTCCTCATCTCACTTAATTTCTCTCGCTCTTACTATCTCTTACCCTCCATCTCTTTCTAGCTCTCAATCTGTATTCTACTCTCATTCTCTTCTTTATACCTCTCAAACTCTTTTTTTTTTTCTCTCTCCCTCTACCTGTCACCCTCCCTCTCCATCTATCTCTCACTCTTAATTTTCTTCTACTCTCTCTTATTGTCTTTCTCTCCCCTACCTCTCCCTATCTCCCTCGTTCTCTGTCCCACCTTGTCTCTCGTTATCTATCCATGCCTCCTCCTCAATCATTCTCTCTATCACCCAAACCCTTCATTCACTGTGTCTTACTCTCTCACTTTATCTCTCATTTCCTTTTCTACTCTCCTTATCCCTCACTCTCTCTTTCCCTATCTACTTAACTACCCTTACTCTCTTTCTCTCTATCTTGTTCTCTCTCCCTCCCTCCCTCTTAAACCCTTTTATCCCTCTCTGTCCCTCACTCTTCACTCTCACATTCTCTCTCATAATCTCTCCCTTTGCCTCTCCTCCCACTCTCCCTCTCTCTTTCACTCTTACTCTCTCACTCTATCTCTCACCCTCCATTTCTTTCTCTACTTTCTAGTTCTTCCCAATTCTTGCTTTCCCTTTCTCCCTCCCTCCCTACCTCCATCCCTCTCTTTGCCTATCTCTACTCACTATCTTTTCCTCTTTCTTTCTAGCTCTCTCTATCATTATCACTATCACTCCCCTCTCTCCCTCTCTCTTTTTCCATCTCTTCTATTCTCTCTAACTTTTTTCTTCTATTTCTATATCTCTTTATCTCTCTATCTCTTTCTCCCTCCTTCCCCATCCCTCTCTTTACCTTTCTCTCTCTCTCTCTCTTCTTTCTTTCTCACACTCTCTCCATCTCTCCCCATCTATCTCTCATTCTTTCTCTCTTTCTCATTTATTATTCTCTAACTCTCACCACCACCATCCTTCCCTCTCTCTCTTGAGGCTCTCTTTCAATCTCTCAATTCCCTCCCTCTATCTTACATGTTCCATCCCTTTTTCTACACATTTATTTTTCTCTCTCTCACCCTTAATCTCTTTGAGAGAGAAAGAATATAGGGAGATAGAGTGGGGGAGGGAGGGAGGTAAGAGAAGAGAGAGAGGGAGTGAGGTTTTGAAATCGATGAAGAGACTGAAAGAGATAGTTAGAGATGAGGAGAGAGACATGTTGGTATCTTGAAAAAAAAGAAGAAAAAGGGATGGAGCATGAGAAAAAGTGAGTGAGAGAGTATGAGTGAGAGATGGAGGATAGAGAGAATAAGTGAGAGAGGGATGGAGCATGTGAGAAAATGAATGAGAGAGAATGAGTGAGTGAGAGAGGATACAAAGAGATAGAGAGAGTGAGGGAGAGATTGGGAGAGAGAGAGAGAATAGTGAGAGACTAAAAGATTGAGAAAGAGGAGAGAGAGAGATGGATATTGATGAGTAAGGGATTGATGGAGGGTGCATGATTGAGTGAAGGAAGGAGGGAGTGACGGAGGAGGGAGCATAAGTAAAACTTGGAGTGAAAGAGAGGGAGGGATAGTTTGAGAGAAGTTGATACTTTGTCTTCTCTTGCTATCTTCCTCTTTACTCACTATCCTCCCCTTTCTCTCACTCTCATTATCTCTTTATTTTACTCTCTCTCTATCGCTTTCTCTTACTTTCTCGCTCTCTTTATGTATCCCTATCTCTCCCGCCCTCTTTCTATCATCACTGGCATTTTATCTTTCTCACCCTCTCGCACACTCCCTCTCGAATCGCACTCTATCCTTCTCTCTCTCTCTCTCTCTCTTTATTTCTATTTCTCCATCCCTATCTATTTTACTTCTCTTCGATTCTCTCAATTTTCTTTCTTTCTATTCTCGTCCTCACTGTTCTCTCTACCTCCCTCTCTCTCCCATTCATTTCTTATCACCCTTTATTTCTCTCTCCCTCTTGTTCTTTCCCCATCTCTCTATTGTGCATTCTCTCATTCCGTCTTGCTTCCTCTCACTCCATTGCTCAGTCTCCCTCTTCCCTTATTCCCCTCTCTATCAATATCTCTCTTTGTTATTCACCTCTATCCATGTATTTTTCTCTCCCTTATTGACTCATATTTCTATCTCTCTCATTATTTTCTCTCTCATTGAAGGAGAGTGTTCCTGAAAACTTTTTCTATAAATATTGCATATTTGACTCCATTCATAAAGCCATTTTATTTCCTTTTAGTTTTAGCATCAATAAGAATTCTAATTCTTACTTTGTTTTAGTATGAATATATCATACCAAAAATAGAGAGATAAAGATGAGTGAGAGAGAGAGAAGAAATTCTCTTTTTTATCTCTCCTATCACTTCCCTCACCTTCTCTTCTTTATCTCTCTAATGATGGAGAGGGAGGGAGTGCGGAAAAAAAGAACATGAGTGAAAGGAAGAGAGATAATGATAAAGAGAGAGAGAGAGAGAAAGAAATTAGAAGGAATAAAAGATGCTCTCCCTCTCTCCATCCCATTTTGTCCCTCTTTGCTCTCTCAGTCTCTTTAGCTCCCTCTCCAAAAGGGAGAGCGATAGTGAGGGAGAGAGACAGAACAAAGAGAGGGAGGGGCTTTGAGAGAAAGGGTTGGAAGGAGTGAGAGATGGAGAGAGATAGATGGTTGAGAGAGAGGGAGAAGAAAGAGCAAGACAGAGAGAGCAAGAGAGAGAGGTATAGTGAGATAGAGGGTGAGATCGAGAAGGAGAGTTATAGAGATAGAGATAGAGAGATAAAATTTCACTCTCTTCTTTTTCTCACATGTTCTGACTTCCTCTCCCCCCTTTCATTTCTCTCTATTTCACTTACATATACATCTCTCTTTTCCTTCCCATTTTCCTTCTCTCTATCTC
The DNA here is from genome assembly GCA_003013225.1 of Phalaenopsis aphrodite. Taxonomy (NCBI): domain Eukaryota; kingdom Viridiplantae; phylum Streptophyta; class Magnoliopsida; order Asparagales; family Orchidaceae; genus Phalaenopsis; species Phalaenopsis aphrodite. The sequence goes on from NEWO01000482.1 coordinate 69,722, forward strand.
TATCTTTCCTTTGCTTCTCTCACTCCCCTTATGCTCCCTCTCATTTCCTCTCTTTAGCTATCCTTTTTTTCTCTCACACTCTCCCTTCCTCTCTCTCTTTCTACTTATGTATCTCTCACACACAAACTCTTTATCTCTCCATTTCTCTCATTTTCTCTCTCTACTTCTCTCCCTCCCTCTCTCATTCCATCTCCCACCCTCTCTTTCTTTCTTTCTCTACCTCCCACTCATCATCTCTCCCTCTTTCTTGCTTTTACTCACTCTCCTTCCCTCCCTCACTCTCCCTCTGTTATTTTATTTATCACTTATGTTCTTCTATATTTTTTCTCTTATGTTCTCTCTTATTTCCTTTAATGTTCTCTTTGCTTTCTATCACTCTTGTTATCTTTCTGTCCCTTTCTTGATATCTCTCCTTTTTTCTCTATATCTCTCTCTTCCTCTCTCTCTTTCTTGTTCTTTCTTCCCAATTTCTCCTCTCTCTCTCTCTCTCTATCTCTCAAACTCTATCTATCTTTCACCTTCATAAATAGTTTAAACAGTCACCCTATAACTCTTGCTCTCTCTCTCTCACTCCTATCTTATAGTTTACCTCTCTTTACCTCCCTCATTCCTTAGCACACTCTTCCATTCATCTGCCACAGTATCACTTTCTGAATCTCTCTTGCTCTCCCTTTCTCTCACTTTCTTTATCTCTCTTTCACTCTTGATAACCCTCTCTATCTCTTTCTCTTAATCTCTCTTCACTTCTTTGTTTTCTCTCCAACTAACAGTTTCTTTTTCTCTCTCACTCTATGAGTAAGGGAGAGATTGAGAGAGATGATAAAATAGTGAAAGAGAGAAGGAGAAAGATAGAGAGGAAGAGAGGATAAGATTTAAAGATAGGAAGAGAGAGACTCTCTATCCCACTATTTCTCTCTCTCATTTCTCAATATAAATTTCTCTCATTATCTCTCCCTCTCCCTCTCTCTCTCACTCCCTCTCTTATACTACATCTTACTCTTTATATCTCTCACACTCTATCTTTCTCCCTCCCGTTCAATATTTCACTAAGCCCCTCACTATAATTCTTTATCTCAATCCCAACCATTCTCTGTTCTACTCTGTTACTCTTTATCGCTCTCCGTTTCTCTTGCTCACCTTTCTCGCAATCTCTACCTATTTCTTTTACCTCTTTTCCCTTCCTCAGTCTTTATTTCTCTCACTTTCCCTCTCTTTCTCTCTCTTAATAGAGACAGAGTGATTTCTTGCTTTGCTCTCTCCCTTTCTCACTTTTTATAGCTCTTTATATTATCTTCTTCTCTCTCACTCTCTAGCTTCCTCTCTCTTCTCTTCTCTTCTCTTTCTCTCCAGCTCCTCTCCTTCTTTTCTCACTGCAGCAATCAATCTCTCTCACTCACCACTCTCCTTCTTTTCCCCTCTCTTCATTCTCTCTTTCATTACTCCCACTCTCTCTTTCTCTTACTCTACTTTTTCATTCTTTCCTTCACTCTATCACCTCAAACTTCTTTCTTTAGCTCCTACCCTTTTACTCTCTCCTCCCTTCTTCCCTCCCTCTCTTTACTTCACTCAAGAGAGAGAGTTAAAGAGTAGCTGGTAGGAGAGGGAGTTATATAAGAGGGTGGGATTGAGAGAGTGAGAGAGAAAAGGAAGTGATTAGAGAAAATAAAATTGAGAGAATAAATACAGAGAGAGAGATATATATATATATATAATGTGCTAAGAGGCAACGGAGAGAATGCGAGAGAGAGAGAGGGGGGGGAAATAGCGTATGATAGAGAATGAGTGTGAGAGACAAATAAAGCAAGAGAGAATGATGGTAAGATGGATAGAGAGATAAGTTATGAAGGTTTCTTCCTCACCCCCGCTTATCAGTTCCTTTGCACCACTTATGTCTCTAGATCAACCTTTCCCTACCACCCTCCCTCTCTATTTATTCCCTCCTCTCACTCTATCCCTCATTACCTTTCTTCTATACTCTCTCACCTTCCTTCTTGCTGCCTTACCTCTCCATTCCTTTTATTCCCTTGCTTCATCTCTCAATCTTCTTACTCTTCTCTCTCCACTATCCATCTTTTTTCCTCTGATCTTTAGCTTTTCATCTATTTCCCTCCCTTGTTCCTTTCCTTCTCTCTCTCCCTCCCTCTTCTCTCTCTCCTTCTAGTTAAAGTGGGATGGAAGGAGAGAAGAGAGAAAGAGAATGTAAGCATCTCTCTCCCTTTCTCTCACTCTTTCTTTCTCACTTTCTCTCACTATATCTCTTTATTTCTTATTTCTCACCTCTCCCTCCTCTTTCTCCCACTTAAACTCTCTCACTCTCTCTCTTATAATCTCATATTCTCTATTCTCATTTCTATCTCTCCTATCACTTTCTCTCTTTCTTTATCTCTCTAATGGTGGAGAGGGAGAGAGTGCAAAGAAAAAATGAGACAGGAACAAACGAGACAGCGATGTGATGAAGCGAGAGAAGGAGAAATGAAAAGAGAGAGAAGATGCTCTCCTTATCTCCATCCCATTTCGTTTCGCTATTGCTCTCCCACTCTTTTTAGCACCATCTCCCAAATGGAGAGCCGTAGTGACGGAGAGAGTGAGAACAAATTAAAAGAGGGGGTTGGAGAGAAAGAGGGTCAGAATGAGGGAGAGAGGGGGAGAGATAGATGGTTGATGGGACAAAGAGAGGAGAAAGATAGAGCTTTACCTCTCTCTCACCCACTTCTCCCTCTCCATTTCTCCTTCTCACTATCTCTCTCTCTCTCACTTCTATCACTTCTTTTATGCTCCTCTCTTTGCTTCTTCCTGTAGCTCTCCCTTTCTTCTCTCACACTTTCCCTTCCTCTCTCTCTTTCCATTTATGTCTCGGTCACACACACTCTCTTTACCTTTAAATTTCTCCATTCTGCCTCACTACTTCTTGCTCTTCTCCCTCATTCCCTCCCACCCTCTCTATTTTTCTCTTATGAGCACTCTTGCTTCCTTTATCTCTCTCCTCTTTCTGACCAACTCACTCTCTTGATCTCTATCTAACGCTCTCTCAATCTCTCCCTCTCTCTAACTATGTTTCTCTCTCTCCCGCTCTCTCTTTCATGTTTTTTCTTCTCTATCTCTCCTCTCTTGCCACCTCTTCATATCTCGAGCTCTCTCACCCTCTTCTCTCTCACTAACTCTCATTCTTTTTCATTTTCTTTCATGTCTCATCTTCTAACTCTTCCTCACTTCCTCCTCTCTTCGAGTCTACCTCTCTCTACTTCTCTCTACCTCTCTGATTCTTTAGTTAACTTTCTCCATTCGTCTCACTCATTATCGCTGTCCCTCTCTCTCTTGCTTCTCATTTCTCTCTCTTTCTTTGTTGATCTCTCCTTCACTCTTAATATCTCTCTCTTTTTTTCTCTTAATCTTTCTTCACATCTTTGTCATCTATTTGTCTAACTCTTTCTTTTTCTCTCTTACTCTATGAGTGATGAGATAGAGAAAGAGAAGGAGAAATAAAGAGAGAGGTAGAGAGGATAAGATTTAAAGATATTGAGGGTGAGAGAGCGAAAGGATGAGAGAGAGACTCTCTCTCACTATTTCTCTTCCTCCTCTCTCTCATTTCTCACTATCCCTCTCTCATTATCTTTTTCTCACTCTCTCTCCTACTACCTTCTTTTCAGTCCTCTCTTCTCTCACTCTCCATATTTCTCCCTCTCTCCCTCTGTCTGAAGAGACTCTCTCTCACTATTTCTCTTCCTCCTCTCTCATTATCTTTTTCTCACTCTCTCTCCTACTCCCTTCCTTTCACTCCTCTCTTCTCTCACTCTCTATATTTCTCCCTCTCTCCCTCTCTCTAAATCTCTCACTAGGTCCCTCACTAGATCTCTATCACAATCTCACCCTTCTCTTCTCTACTCGCTTCTTCTTTCTCACTCGCCTTTCTCTCACTTTGTCCTTCATTCTTTTTCCTCTCTCCATTTCTCTCACACTCACTCTATCTCTCCCCCACACAGTTTCTCTCATTCTTTCTCTCACTTTTTTACTCTCCTTAGCTACTTCTCTTACTTTGACCGAGAAGTACTAAGACAGAGAGATAAGGAGTAAAGAAATAGAGAAAGAGAGAGAAAGTGGGAGAGACTATAAGAGAGAGAGAGCATAAGAGAGGGAAGGAAGGGATGGATGGAGAGAGTTGTGGAGAGAGAAGAGAAAGTGAGAGAGAAGGGGAGGGAGAGTGAGTAGGTGAGTGAAAGGAAGAGGAGAAAGAGAGTGGGAGAGAGAGAATGAGATAGAAGGAGAGAGAGCATGAGGGATTTAGAGAGAGAAGATACTTGTATTAAAGAGGGACAAACAAATTATAAGAAGAAAGAGTGTGCATGAGAATGTTATAAAAAGGTTCGGAGAGGAGAAATAATGGAGACAGAGGGAGAGTGAGTGAGTGAATGAAATCTCTTTTTATATTTATCTCTCTACCACTCTAATTAGTTTGATAGAGTTAGAGGGAGAGAGAAGGATAAAGAGAGGTAGGTAGAAGAAAGGAAAAGGAGTTAGAGAGGGGAGTAAGATAGGGTGCAAAAAGAGCAACAAAAAGCGAGAGGCAGAGAATGAGAGTGAGACAGTGATAGATAGATGGAGAGAGAGAGAGAGAGAGAGAGAGAGAGAGAAGAGAATGAGAGCAATAAGAGAGATAGGCTGGTAGGGATGGAGAGACATAGAGCTTAGCGAGACCCACTCACTTTCTTACATGCCCTCTCTCTTTCTCTAGCTTTCTCTATTTTCTCCTCCCCATTTATTAGATCTCTGTTTCTCTTCATCACTATCATTATCCCTCTCTCCCTCACTCCTTATCTTTCAATCTCTCCCACTTTAAATGTAAGAAAGATGGAGAGAGAGAAGGAGAGAATAGAGAGTTAGAGATCTCCTTACTCTTCTCAAAAGCTGGAGAGCAAGAGTGAGAGATTGAGAAAGAGAAAAGAGGTCCATGTTGAATGTAAGAAAGAGGTTAAATTTACAAGAGAGAGAGTGTGTACTTACCTCTTTCCCTCTATTTTCTCTCTCACCCACTCACTCTCTCTCTCCCTCCCACTTCTCTCTCTTACTCTTGCTCTCTCCCTCATCTCTCTCTCTCCCACTCTCTCTCTTTCTCTTTATCTATCTCTCTGTTCCAGAATTCTCTCCCTCCATTTTGCTTTCTCTCATCTTCTTTCTAGTACACCTCTCTCATGTTGTCGATGATACTATCCCTCTGCTCCATAACCCTAGTGAGCGAAGAGAAAGTGAGAGAGTTGAGAGAGCAAGACAGAGATCACTCTAGCTCTCTATTCTCTTACTTTCTCTCTTCTCTCACTTACTCTTCTTTCTCTCTCACCTCTCGGTCACTCCCTCACTCTCTCCGCTACCATTCCTCTCTCTCTCTCTCTCGCTCACTCCTTACTTTCACTCTCTATCTTTTGCTCTCTCACTCCATATTTTTTATGCTCTCTCTGCCTCTTTCTCTCATTTCACACTCCCTTTTTCTTTTCAAGTGCTCTCTTGCTATCTATCTCTTCTCTCTTTTCTACTCTATCTCACTCTTCTTATCTCTCTGTGCAGTCTCCCTCTTCTTTTGTTGTCTTTATCTTCCCTCATCTCTCTCTCTCTAACTCACTCTTTCTATTATTCATCGCACACTATTCCGCCCACCTCTCCCTCTCTCTAGTTCCCACTCTCTTCTGTGATAGAAATTGAGATAGAAAAAGCATGAGAGAGAGCAGTGAGAGAAAAAGTGAGATTTAGAGAGAATAGTGAGAGAGGGGGTGAGAGAAAATTAGGGAGCGAGAGAGGGAGAGATATATAAAAAGAGAAAGAGAAATAATGATAGAATAAGTGAGAGAGTTAGTGAAAGAGAGAGGAGAGGGAGAGAGCTTAAGATAGAGATAGTGATGTAGAGAGAGAGAGAGAGAGGAAGTGAGGGAAGAAGGAATATAGAGTAAGTGAAGAGAGAGTGTGTGTTTTCACACCCTATTCTCCCATATCCCTCTCTCTCATCAATCATATCTCTTTTCTCTCTCCCCTTTCTCATCACTCACTTCATCTCTCTTTCAATCTCAATTTCTCTTCTCTCTCGCTCTCTCTCCACCAACCTAGCTCACCTCTTTATCATTATTTGCATTCTCCCTCTTATTTTAGTCTGACTATCCTCAGTCTCCCTTTATCTTTCATTGCTCTCTCTCCTCAAACCTCACTCTGTCTTCATCCATGTAGCGATAGAATATCTCTCTCCAGAATGAGAGACAGAAAGATAAAAAGAGAGTAAGGTTGAAGGTATGGAGAGATGGAGAATGTAAGTGAGCAAGGGAGGATAAATATAGAGAGGTGGACAATGAGAGATAAATAGGGAGGGAGGTAAAGAGGGTGGGGAAATAGAGATCAAGAGAGAGGGAGGGAGAAAGTGAGGGATAGAGAGTAAGAGGGAATAATAAGGGAGAGAAACCAATAGAAGAGAGAGGGAGAGAGAGAGGGGGAAGGAGTTAGAGTGAGAGTAAGTGAGAGAGAGACAATGATAGAGAGGAGGAGAACGAGGGAGTGAGAGAGGGTTAAAATGGAAGGGGGAGAGAGAACTAGAGAGGATAAAAGAGAAAGATTAAGAAGAGATAGAGATATATTGAGAAAGAAATATAGGGAGGGAAGGAGGAGAAGAGATGGGGGAGTAGAGGGTGAGAGAAAGAAAAAGCAATGAAGAGAACAGAAGAGTGAGAAGGGTAAGAGAGAGAAAGAAAGTGATAGAGTCTGAAAGAGAGAGAGTGTGTGTGAGAGGGAGGAGGAAGAGATTGGAGAGATAAAGCAAAAGTGAGAAGATAGACATTCAGCGGGGTGAGAGAGTGATAAAGTGTGGTTAAGAGAAACATTGTTTGAGAGAGAGAGAGTGAAAAGGGAAAAGGCAATGAGAGAATCAAAAGTGGAGAATGTTAATGTTAGAGAGTGATAGAATGAGGGAGAGCGAACAAGAGAAAAAGATCAGAGGGATAGAAAAGAGAAAGTGAAAGAGTGATAGAGAGGGAGAGAAAACATGAGGAAATGATAGCAAAAAATAGAGAGTGAGAGAGGGAGAGAGGGATGATGACAGGGAGGGAAGCAGGGAGGGGAAGAGGGAAAGTTTATAACAGAGAGTAATGGAGGGAGAGAGGGAAGACAAAAAAAAGTGATGGAGGAAGGGAGGGGGAGGGAGAGTGAGAGAGAGAGATAGAAAGAGAGACTGAGAGAGAAATGAGCTATAGATATAGAAGAGCGAGAGTGAGAAATGAAAAAAAAAGACAAGTGAGGGAGCGAAACAAGAAAGAGAGAGAAAAGAAAAGTGAGAAAGTGGGTTTAAGGTAATGAGAGGGAAAAGAGGGGAGGTGTGTGGGTGAGTGAGAAAGAGAGAAGAGAGTGAATAAAAGAAGAGATGAAATAAAGAGAGATGTTGACATCAAGAGGAAGAGAAGGGGAGAGAGAGAGAGAACAAAAGTGAGAGATAGCGAGGGAGGGAGGGAGGAGAAAGAAAGAGTAGGAGAGGAGTTGGAGAGACTGAGAGAGACAATGAGAGAGAGGGAGAGAGATAGTCTTGGAGATGAAGCTTGAGAGGGGAGAGAGAGAGAAAGTGAGAGAAAGGAAGGGAGGGAGGGAGGGGAAGAGAGATCAAGAGAGGAGTGGGAGAGAATGAGAGAGACAAAGGGAGAGAGGTGGAGGAAGAGTGAGAGGAGAGAAGAAGAGACAGTCTAGGAGATGAAGCTTGAGAGAAAAAGATAGCGCGAGAAAGAGAGAGAAGACTGAGAAGGAAAGTAGCAAGATATTGAGAGTGAGGAAAGAAAGTAAGAAAGTGGGTATAAGTGAGAAAGGATGGGAGGTGTGTGAGTGAGTGAGAAAGAGAGAAGAGAGTGAATAAAAGAAGAGATGAAATAAAGAGAGATGTTGACATCAACATGGAGAGAAGGGGGAGAGAGAGAGACACAAAGTGAGAGATAGGGAGGGAGAGAAGGAGGGAAAAGAAAGAGCAAGAGAAGAGTTGGAGAGACTGAGAGCGAAAATGAGAGAGAGGAGGAGGGAGAGGAGGGAGATGTAGATAGGGAGAGAGATAGTCTAGGAGAGGGAGCTTGAGAGAAAAAGGTAGCACACGAAAGAGAGAGAAGACTGAGTGATGTAAGTGAAACTTTGAGAGAGCAATTGCTGGAGGGACAAAACACAAGGAGAGATAGAGAGGGAGTGAGCATGAGAGATGAAATGAGAGAAAAACATGGGAGTTATAGAAGGGAAGGTGAAAGAGATTGAAAAAGGGACCAAGGGAGAGAGAGAATGAAAAGGAGAGCCACATAGGAAAAAGAGAGTGAGTAAAAATTTAGGATATAGGAGAGACTTATAGCAGGAATAGAGAGAAGATGGTAGTGCAAAGAGAATAACAAGAAGGCTCTCTCTTCTTCTTTCTCTATCTCACTACATTCTCGCTTTAACTCCTCACTCATTTCTCATTCTCTCGCTACCAACATCCCTCACTCACTTACTACCTCTCTCTCTCTCTCTCACCCCTTCACCCTCTCTTGTTCACTCTCTTCTTTGGTTTTCCCTTGCTCGTTGTCTCTCTCTCTCTCCTCTCATTTTCTATATCTTTCCATCTCTCTCTTTTTCTCTTGGTCTCTCACTCATTCTCGCTTCTTATCACACTTCTCTCACTCTCTCTCCCTAGCCCTCTCACACTTATTATGTCTATCTCTTACTCCCTATCCATCCCTTCCTCTCACTCCCTCCCTCCCTCATTTCTTCTCCCTAGGTAACTCTCGCTCCCTCTTATTTTCTCTCTCCTCACTCTATCTCTTCTCTCTCTATCGTCCCATCTCTCTAACTACCATCATCCCTCCCTCTCCCACACCCTCTACCTTTTCTCTCTACCTCTCCTTTTTTAACATCTTATCTCTTCTCTCTTCTATTTCACTTTATTTATTTTTATCTCTCTTTCTCTACCTCCCTGTCATCCCTCCTCTCCCCCCTCTCCCTCAGCCACTGTTTCACTCACACACCCTCTCTCTCTTCCATAATTTTCTTTCTCCCTATTCTCTCACTCTCTCACTATTGGTCTTCCACTCTTCTCGCTTCCAAACTCTCTCTCATTATCTACCTCTTTCCCTCACACACACACACACACATGTTTTTTCCCTCTTCCTTTCTCTTCTCACTTTCTCTTTCTTGTACTTTCTCTCTCTATTTTATATCTCATACATTATCACCCTCTTTTTATTGCTCTTTCTCTCTCTTCTTTTTCTCTCCCCTCTTTTTTCTTGTTTGCTATCTTTCCTCCCTCTCATCATCTATATCTCTCTCTTGACTTCTTTATTTTCTCTCCATCTAACTCTTTCTTTCTCTCTCTCGCACTATGAGGGAAGGAGAGAATGAGAGAGACAATGATAGACAACAAGAGAGAAAATAATAGAGAGTGGTGAAATGATAAGGCCTAAGATACTGAGGGTTAGATAGTGAAAAAAGAGAGAGTTTCTCCCTCTCACTATCTCCCTTCCCCCTCTACCATTTCTCACTTTTTCTATTTTATTATCTCTCTCTCTCTCCCACTCCCTCCTTTTCACTCCTCTCTTCTCTCGCTCTCTCAAGCTCTTGTTATCTATCTTTCTCCCTCTCTCTATATCTCTCACTAGGTCCTTTACAAGATCTCGCTATCTCAATCCCTCCCATCTTTCTTATGCTCTCTTATTAACTATCGCTCTCCATTTCTCTCGATCACCACTCTCGCACTCTATACCTCTTTCTTTTACCTCTCTCTCCCTTCCTCTCACTCTATTTCTTTCACTCTCCCTCTCTCTCAATCACTCTTGAAAGAGAAGAGTGATTGCTCACTTTGATCACTCAGTTTATCTCTCTTGCTATAGCTCTGTATATTATCTTCTTCTCTCGCACTTTCAATATTTCTCTCTCTAATTCTACTCATATCTCTTCTCTTCTCTTCTCTTTCTCTCCATCTACTCTCCCTCTCTTCTCACTCTTGCTATCACTCTCTCTTACTCACCTCTCTCTATCTCTCCATCTCTTCCTTTCTCTCTATCTTCTCTCTTTCATCACTCCATCTCTCCCTAAATCTTGCTCTATTTTTTCATTCTCTCTTTCTATCCCCTCACACTTTTCTCTTTAGCTCTTTCCCTTTTACACTCTCTCACTCTGTTTCTCCTCCCCCTCTTCATCATTCTCTCTGTATCTCCTTCTCTCACTCCCTCTCTCCATCTCTCTTTCTCTCTCTCACTATTCTCTCATCTCTATCTAGCTCTCTTTCTACATATCACTCTCGATGTCATTATTCTATATTTGCAATATTTGCCTTTGATCTCTTTCTCTTCTCTCTCTCTCTCTCACTCGCTTTCTTCTTCTTTATCTCTCACTCTCTTGATTTCTCCCTCTCTCTCACTATCTTTTTCTCTCTCTCTCTCTTGCTCTATCTTTCTTGCTCTTTCTTCTCCATTTCTCCTCTTTCTCTTCCTATCTATCTCTCAAGCGCTATCTCTCTCTCCCTCTCTCTCAACCTCTTTTCTCTCTCACTAACTCTCATTCTTTGTTACTTTCTCTCATGTCTTATATTCTAACTCTTGTTCTCTCTCTCTCCTATCTCAGAGTCGACATCTCTCATTCTTTAGCTAACTCTCTCCATTTCTCTCCCCACATCTCTCTCACATACTCTGTCGCTCTTCCTCTCTCTGACTTCTGCTCTCTCCTTCCCCTCTCACCTCTGATCTCTCTACCCCATCCTCTCTCATTTCCTATCACCATCTCATGCTCCCTCTCTCTTTCACTCTCTTATATCTTTCTTTTCAATCAAAGAGATTGATAAGGAGTGATAGATGGGGAAAGGAGAGAGTGAAAGAAAAGAGAGAAGTGAGGGAGTGTTGAAAGAAAGAGATACAAAATAGAGAGAGGAGAGAAGAGAGGGAGGGAGGGAAGGAAGGAGTGGAAATGAGGGTAAAAGAGAGAGAAAGAGGTTTGAGAGAGAGAGGGAGAGATGAATTAGTTAGAGAGATAAGAGTGAGAAAGAGATAGAAGAGAGATAAAGAGAATAGAGATTACAGAGAGAGCAAGTGGTTAAAAGAGGGGAGAGAGGATAAAAGAGGGTAAAGTGGGAAGAATAGAGTGAGTGGTGGAAGATATGGAGGGACGAGAGAGGGAGGCCTAGAAAGACAAAGGAAGAGAGAGAAGGTGAGTGGAGGGAGGAGAGAAGTAAGGGAGAAATGGAAGGTGGGAGAGAGGGGAAGAGAAAGAGAAATTGCAAAATAAGGGAATAGGGACTAGAAAGAAAGAGTGACATTGATAAAATGAGAGATAGAGTAAGTGGGTGAAGGACAAGAGAGAGGGAGGATGGGAGATGGAATAAAGTAAGGAGAGCACTCACCCATCTATCTCTCTTAATCTCTTTCTCTCTAATTTTCTCTCTTACTCTCTCTCTCCTACTCTCTTCTTTAGAGGAAGGGAAGTAGAGAGAGGGAGGGAGAGTGGGTGGGAGAGGCAATGAGGAAGATAGATGGAGAATGAGATAAAATGAGATGAAGAAAGAGAGCAAGAGTGTGAGAGTGAGAGAAGGAGACTGAAAGATAATGCGAGTGAGAAGAGAGATATTCTCTGTCTCTCTCCCTCTCTTTCCTCTTTTTCTCTTCCTCTCTTCCTCTCTTATTAGATAGAAGAAGAGAGGGAGAGAAATAAGTGTTTATTTTATGAAAAAGAGTGAGAATGAAGTCTATCTCTCTCTCTCTCTCTTTTATAATGATGAAGAAGAGAGAGATAAAAAAAGAGAGGAGGATGGAGGGAGACTCAAGGTGAGAGGGAGATAAAGCAAGTGAGATAGAAATGAGAGAGAGAGAGATAGAAAAAGAGGCAGTAAGAGAGGTAGAGAAAGTGTGAGAGGGAGAGAGAAAGTTAAAGAGAGGGAGGAGAGAGAGAGGAAGTCTATGAGGGAATGAAAGAGATTGGTAATGAAGGAATGAGATATGATTTCCCTCCATCCCTCCTTTTCCCTCTCTATCTCTCTCTCCATATCTATCTTTGTCAATCTCTACCAACTTTGTTCACTTGCTCTCTCTCACTCTCCCTCCCTCTCTCCCTTATGCTTTATCTCTCATAAACCCTTGCTTCTCTCTCTCTTATTTTCTATTTCTCTCTGTCACAATGGAATAAACGGGGAGAGAGAGCAGATAAATAGAGAAGAGAATAGAAAATGAGAGATTATAAAAGAAAGATAGCTTGAGAGGGTACACTGAGTTTTCAATCTCTATATGTCACTCTCCCACTCTCACTCACGCACTCACACTCTTTGTCTCTCTTGACTCTCGCTCTCTTTATCACTCTCGCTACCTCACCCTCTCTCGACCCTTTATCACCTTCTCTCTCCCACTCAAACTCTCTCTCTCTCTCTCAATCTTTCTCTCTCTTTCTCTTTCTCTTGCTCTCTAGTTCTTTTTTTCAATCTCTTATCTCCACTCCCTCTCTATCCTTCTCCATATCTCGCGCTCTCTCTTTCTTTCTCACTCTATCTCTCTCAAGAGGAAGGGAGTGAGAGACAAGTAAGTTAAAGTGCGTGAGAGAGAGAAAGAGAGGCAGAGTAAGAGAGAGTGAGAGACAAAGATACAAAGAGATAGAGAGTAAGAGATGAGGGAAGAGTGATATCTCTATCATTTTTCTATCTACCTTCATCACTCTCTATCTCGCTCTCTTTCTCTCTCATTCTAGCTCTCATACATTCTCATTCATACCTTCTTTTGCTTCTCTCCCTCCCTTCCATTTCTGTATCTCTCTTTTTTTCTCCTCTTATTTGGTTTCCATTCTCTCATATTCATCACTCACTTTTTCACTCTCTTTCTGTCTCACCTCCCTTTCTCTTCTATATTTCCTTCCATTTCTGTATCACCATTTTTTCTCTCTTCCTCCCTCTTTCACTTACTACTGGACTCTCTCTTCACTACCTCCCTCTTTTTCTTCTCTCACTCATGCTCTGATAGATAGAATAAAATGGAGAGATAGAGAAAAAGAGAGAGAGAGAGAGAGAGAGAGCTAGAGTGAATGATTGAGGATGACATAAGAGAGAGAAAGAGAGAGAAAATGAGAGGTAGACAAAAAGGTCAGATCAAGAGATGGGCGAGGAGGGAAATGACTGAGGCATCTCTTTCTCACTATCCATCTCTCTTGATTTATCTACTTCTAATGACTGAGGCATCTCTCTCTCACTATCCATCTCTCTTGATTTCTCTACTTCTCCCTCACTCTCTCACTTTTTTTTCTCCTCATCTCACTTAATTTCACTCTCTTACTATCTCTCACCCACCATCTCTCTCTAGCTCTCCATCTCTATTATACTCACATTCTCTTTTTTTTTGCTCTCCAACTCTTTTGCTTTCTCTCTCCATCTATCTATCACCCTCTCTCCATCTATCTCTCACTCTTAATTTTCTTCTACTCTCACAAATTGTATCTCTCTCCCCAACCTCTCTCTCTCACCCAATCCCTCAATCTTTATCTTTCTCACCCAATCCCTTCTTTCTATCAGTCTTTCTTTCTCACTTTATCTCCCATTTTCCTCCCTCCCTCCTTATCCCTCACTCTCTCTTTACCTAACTACTTAACTGCTCTTACTCTCTTTCTCCCTATCTTCTTCAATCTCCCTCCCTCTATAACCCTCCCTATCCCTCTTTTTCCCTCACTCTTCACTCACAAATTATCTCTCATAATCTCTTCCTTTGCCTCTTCTCTCACTCTCCTTCTCTCTCTCTTTCTCTCTTGCTCTCTCACTCTAGCTAACTCTCACCAGCCATCTCTTTCTCCACTTTCTAGCTCTTTCCCTTTCTTGCTTTTGTTTCTCCCTCCCTCTCTCCCTTCATCTCTTTCTCCCTACCTCCCTCTCTCTCTCTCACACGCCCTTTTATTTCACCTCTCTTATCTTTCTTTCACTTTCTTTCTCTCTTCCCTCCCTCCCTCCCTCCTTATCTCTTGATTTCTATCTCTATCTTTCAATCTCTCTCATGCTTCTCTCTCTTTTACTTGCTCCATTTCTCTTCCTATTCTTCCCTTTCTCATTCTTTAGCTCTCTTACCCTCACTCTCACTATCCAATGTTCTCACTTCGTCTCTATCACAATTTCTATTGTACTTTTCATTCTCTCTACCACGCTCATACTCTTTTCATTGCTCTCTTTACCTTTCTCCCACTCCCTTGCTCTGCCTCTCTCTAGCTCCATCTTTCTCTCTCTTCTGCTTACTCGCTCACACTCTCTCTCACTCACTTTTTCTTGATCTCTACCACCCTCTTTATTCTCTCTCTACCTCATTTCCATCGCCCTTCTCTTAACAGAGGGAGAAATGCCCTCGCTCTTTTATACCATCAACCTCAATCTCTCTACCTCTCTCTCTTTCTCCCACATCCCTCTCTAAATCTTTCTAGCTCTCTCTCTTTCTCC
>NEWO01000482.1:86521-171135 GCA_003013225.1 Phalaenopsis aphrodite
GAGACTCTCTCCATTCATCTGCCACATTATCACTCTCTGTATCTCTCATGCTCTCCCTTTCTCTCTCTCTTTCTTTATATCTCTTTCACTCTTGACAACCTTCTTTATCTCTTTCTCTTAATCTCCCTTCACTTCTTTGTTTTCTCTTCATCTAACACTTTCTTTTTCTCTCTCCCTCTATGAGTTAGGGAGAGATTGAGAGAGACGATGAAATAAAGAAAGAGAGAAGTAGAAAGATAGAGAAGAAGAGAGGATAAGATTTAAAGATAGTGAGGGTGAGAGAGTGAAAGAATGAGAGAGAGACTCTCTATCCCACTATCTCTCTCTCTCTCTCTCATTTCTCAATATATTTTCTCTCATTATCTCTCTCTCCCACTCCCTCCCTTTCACTACCCTCGCTCTTTCTATCTCTCACTCTCTATCCTTCTCCCTCCCTTTCAATATTTCGCCAGGCCCCTCACTAGACCTCTCCATCTCAATCCCAACCTTTCTTTGTTCTACTATTTTTTATTCTTTATCGCTCTCCATTTCTCTCACCCACCTCTCTCGCACTCCTACCTGTTTCTTTTACCTCTTCTTTCTTCCTCACTCTCTATTTCTCTCACTCTCCCTCTATTTATCTCCTTCTTTTAATAGAGACAGAGAGATTTCATGTTTTGCTCTCTACCTTTCTCACTTTATGTAGCTCTTTATATTATCTTCTTCTCTCCCACTCTCTATCTTCCTCTCTCTTCTCCTCTCTTCTCTTTCTCTCCATCTCCTCTCCCTCTTTTCTCACTCCAGCAATCAATCTCTCTCACTCACCTCTCTCCTTCTTTCCACTCTCTTTATTCTCTCTTTCATTACTCACACTCTCTCTGACTCTTACTCTATTTTTTCATTCTCTCCCTCGCTCTACCACCTCACACTTCTCTCTTAAGCTATTTCCATTTTACTCTCTCCTCCCTTCTTCCCTCCCTCTCTTGCTTTCACTCAAGAGAGAGAGGCAAAGAATAGCTGGGAGAGAGAGGGAGTTAAACAAGAGGGTGGGATTGAGAGAGAGAAAAAAGGAAGTGATTAGACAGAATAAATTTAGAGAATAAATACAGAGAAAGAGAGAGAAAGATACAATGTGTTAAAATGCAACGAAGAGAATGCGAGAGAGAGAAACAAAAATAAAGTGTATGATGGAGAATGAGTGTGAGAGACAGATAAAGCAAGGGAGAGGGAGAGAGAGACGGTAAGTGGGATAGAGAGATAATTTATGACACTTCTCCCTCCCTCCCCCTTCATCAGTTCCTTTGTACTTTTCATTCTCTCTATCTCTCTCATACTCTTTTCATTACTCTCTCTTTCCTTTTTTCCCACTCCCTTGCTCTACCTCTCTCTTCTGCTTACTCGCTCAAACTCTCTCTCACTCAGTCTTTCTTGATCTCTACCACCCTCTTTTTTCTCTCTCTACCTCATTTCCATCGCCATTCTCTTAATAGAGGGATAAATACCCTCGCTCTTTTATACCATCAACCTCAATCTCTCTACCTCTCTCTCTTTCTCCCACATCCCTCTCTAAATCTTTCTAGCTCTCTCTCTTTCTCCTCTACCTTCCTATTCTATCTCTCATTTTTTTCTCTAACACACACATTCTTCTCTCTATTTCTCTCGCTCATCCCTCTCTTGTTCTTTGTCCCTCTCTAGCTCTATCTCACTTTCCTCTCTCTAACTTGCTCATTCCGTCCCACTCTCTCTTAACTTGGCCCCTCTCTCTCTCATCCTCACTCATTCGATCTCTCTCCCCCTCTTCTCAACCTCTCCCACTTTCTTTCTCTAAATTTTCCTTCTCTCACTCTCTCTTTCTTAGAATCTCCTTGGTCACACCTTATCTCTCATGTTCTCTTTCTCCACTCTCTCACACTTCTTTTGTTCTTTGTTGCACTCTCTCCCTTCCCCTTTCATTCTTTTTCGCTCTCCTTCTTTATCAGTGTCTTGATTTTTCTCACTCTTTTATCTTTTCTCTCTCAAACAAATTTTCTCTCTCTCTCCTTTCTTCTTCTCTCTCTTACTCTCTATTTTGCACTCTATCTCAGTCTCTTGATCTTTCATGCTCCCTCACTTCTCTGTCCCATTCTCTCTCTTAATTTACCTCTCTCACACTCTAACTCTCTCATGCTTTCCATCTCTTTCTTTCTCCTCTTCTTCTTTCTTTCTCAATCACTCAATTACTTCCTTCTGTCTTATTGTCTCTCTTACCCTCCCTATCGTCATCTTCTCTCGTTTCTATATCTCATGCTCTCTCACTCTCATTGCTCACTCTCCCTCTTCCCTTATTCCCCTCTCTCTATCGATATTTCTCTCTATCGTTCACCTCTCTCCCTGTATTTTTTCTCTCACTTATTGACTCATATTTTTATCTCTCTCATTATTTTCTCTCTCATTGGGAGAGAGAGTTCTCGTAAACTATTTTCTATAAATATTGCATATTTGACTCCATTCATAAGCCATTTTATTTCCAATTAGCTTTAACATCAATAAGAATTCTAATTCTTACTTTGTTCTAGTATGAATATACCATAACAAAAATAGAGAGATAAAGATGAGTGAGAGAGAGAAGAAATTCTCTTTTCTATCTCTCCTATTACTTTCTCTCTTTCCTCACCTTCTCTTCTTTATCTCTATAATGATGGAGCGAGAGAGAGAGTGCTAAAAAAGTGAACATGAGTGGAAGGGAGAGAGATAGCGATAAAGAGAGAGATAAAGAAATTAGAAAGAATAGAAGATGCTCTCCCTCTCTCGATCTCATTTCGTCCCTCTTTGTCTCTCTCAGTCTGTTTAGCTCCCTCCCCAAAAGGGTGAGCGATAGCGAGGGAAAGAGAGAGAGAACAGAGAGAGGGTGTGTGTTAGGGAGAAAGGGTCAGAAGGAGGGAGGGAGGGAGAGAGATAGATGGTTGAGAGAGAGGGAGACAGAAGAGCAAGAGAGAGAGTTATATTG
Source organism: Phalaenopsis aphrodite (assembly GCA_003013225.1). Classification (NCBI taxonomy): domain Eukaryota; kingdom Viridiplantae; phylum Streptophyta; class Magnoliopsida; order Asparagales; family Orchidaceae; genus Phalaenopsis; species Phalaenopsis aphrodite. Next base: position 89,487 of record NEWO01000482.1, read on the forward strand.
AGAAAGAGGGTGAGATCGAGAAGGAGAAAGACAGAGAAAGAGAATGAGATAAAATCTTACTCTCTTTCTCTGTCTCTCACATGTTCTCACTTCTTCTCTTGCCCCATCTATCTCTTTTTCTTCCACTCATAGCGTGACTTCTTTCATTTCTCTCAGTCTCACTTACATATATATGTTTCTCTCACACTTCCTTCTCTCTTCCTTCCCATTTTTGCTTCTCTCTATCTCTTTTTTTTCCTTTGCTTCTCTCACTCCCCTTGTGCTCCCTCTCATTGCCTCTCTCTAGCTATCCCTTTTTTCTCTCCCGCCTCCCTTTCTCTCTCTCTTTCTACTTATGTCACTATTACACATAAACTCTTTACCTCTCCATTTCTCTAATTTTCTCTCCCTACTTCTCTCCCTTTCCCCTCATTCCATCTCTCACCCCCTCTTTCTTTCTCTCTCTTTTCCTCTCTACCTCCCACTCATTATCTCTCCCTTTTCTTGCTTTCTTTCACTCTCCTTCCCTCCCTCCCTCTCCCTCTCTCTTATTTTATTTATCACTTATGTTCTCCAATAATATTTTCTCTTATGTTCTCTCTTATTTCTCTTACCATTCTTTTTTATTTCTATAACTCTCTTGTTCTCTATCTCTCCCTTTCTCAATCTCTTCCTCTCTCTATCACTATATCTCTCTCTCTTCCTATCTCTCTTTCTTGCTCTTTATTCTCAATCTCTCCTCTCCCTCTCTCCCTCTCTCTCACTATATATCTCTCTCTTCCTCTCTCTATTTCTTGCTCTTTATTCTCAATCACTCCTTTCTCTCTCTCCCTCTCTAGCTCTGATATTCTATCTATCTTTCACCTTCTTAAATTGTTTAAATAGTCACCCTCTAACTCTTTCTCTGTCTCTCTCTCCTCTCTCACAGTCTACCTCTCTCTACCTTGCTCATTCCTTAGGAGACTCTCTCCATTCATCTGCCACATTATCACTCTCTGTATCTCTCATGCTCTCCCTTTCTCTCTCTCTTTCTTTATATCTCTTTCACTCTTGATAACCTTCTTTATCTCTTTCTCTTAATCTCCCTTCACTTTTTTGTTTTCTCTCCATCTAACACTTTTTTTTCTCTCTCCGTCTATGAGTTAGGGAGAGATTGAGAGAGACGATGAAATAGAGAAAGAGAGAAGTAGAAAGTTAGAGAAGAAGAGAGGATAAGATTTAAAGATAGTGAGGGTGAGAGAGTGAAAGAATGAGAGAGACTCTCTATCCCACTATCTCTCTCTCTCATTTGTCAATATATTTTCTCTCAATTTCTCTCTCCCTCTCTCTCCCACTCCCTCCCTTTCAGTACCCTCACTCTTTCTATCTCTCACTCTCTATCTTTCTCCCTCCCTTTCAATATTTCACCAGGCCCCTCACTAGACCTCTCTATCTCAATCCTAACCTTTCTCTGTTCTACTATTTGTTATTCTTTATCGCTCTCCATTTCTCTCACCCACCTCTCTCGCACTCTCTACATGTTTCTTTTACCTCTTCTCTCTTCCTCACTCGCTATTTCTCTCACTCTCCCTCTATCTATCTCCTTCTCTTATTAGAGACAGAGAGATTTCATGCTTTGCTCTCTACTTTTCTCACTTTCTATAGCTCTTTATATTATCTTCTTCTCTTCCACTCTCTAGCTTCCTCTCTCTTCTCCTCTCTTCCCTTTCTCTCCATCTCCTCTCCTTCTTTTTTCACTCCAGCAATCAATCTCTGTCACTCACCTCTCTGCCTCTTTCGCACTCTTTATTCTCTCTTTCATTGCTCCCACTCTCTCTGACTCTTACTCTATTTTTTCATTCTCTCCCTCGCTCTACCACCTCACACTTCTCTCTTAAGCTATTTCGATGTTACTCTCTCCTCCCTTCTTCCCTCCCTCTCTTGCTTTCACTCAAGAGTGAGAGGCAAAGAGTAGCTGGGAGAGAGAGGGAGTTGTACAAGAGTGTGGGATTGAGAGAGAGAAAAAAGGAAGTGATTAGAAAAAATAAAATTTAGAGAATAAATAAAGAGAAAGAGAGAAAGAAAGATACAATGTTTTAAAAGGCAACGAAGAGAATGCGAGAGAGAGAGAGAAACAAAAATAAAGTGTATGATAGAGAATGAGTGTGAGAGACAGATAAAGCAAGAGAGAGAGAGACGGTAAGAGGGATAGAGAGATAATTTATGACACTTCTCCCTCCCTCCCCCTTCATCAGTTCCTTTGCACCACTTATCTCTCTACATCAACCTTTCCCTACCACTCTCCCTCTCTATTTATTCCCTCCTCTCACTCTGTCCCTCTTCTTTTCATACTCTCTCACCTTCCTTCTCTCTACCTTCCCTGCCCTCCCTTTCTTTCTTTTGCTCCATCACTCAATCTTCTTATTCTTCTCTTTCTACTCTCCATCTTTTTTCCTCTCATCTTTAGCTCTCCATCTATCTCCCTCGCTTATTCCTTTCTTTCTCTCTCCCCCTCCCTCTTCTGTCTCTCTCCTTCTCAAGAGTTAAAGTGTAAGCATCTCTCATTCTTTCTCCCACTCAAACTCTCTCCCTTTCTCTCACTCTATCTCTCTATCTCTCACATCTCACCTCTCTTCCCTCTTTCTCCCACTCAAACTCTCTCACACTCTCTTCTACGATCTCTCATTCTCTCTTCTCATTTCTATCTCCTATTGCTTTCTCTCTTTCTTTATCTCTTTAATGGTGGAGAGGGAGAGATTGCAAAAAAATGAGACATGTACAAACGAGAGAGAGAGGTGATGAAGCGAGAGAAGTAGAAATGAGAAGAGAGAGAAGATGCTCTCCTTATCTCCATCCCATTTCATTCCGCTATCTCTCTCCCACTCTTTTTAGCTCCCTCTCCCAAAGGGAGAGCCATGGTGAGGGAGAGAGTGAGAAAAAATCAAGAGAGGGGGTCAGAAAAAGGGAGAGAGGGGAGAGATAGATGGTTGATGGCATAAAGAGACTAGGAAGATAGAATTTTACCTCCTCTCACTATGCTCCTCTCTTTGCTTCTTCCTCTAGCTCTCTCATCTTCTCTCACACTTTTCCTTCTTCACTCTCTTTCTACTATGTCTCTCTCACACACTTTCTTTACAGTTGGAGTGAGATTTTCCTTCTTTTATCTTTTATCTTTATATCTCTTAGGGAGGCAAAGTTTGAGTGGGAGAGAGATAGTGGGTGGTGAGAGAGGGAGGGAGGGAGAGAGAGTGAGTAAGAGGGGGAGAGTTGAAAGAGAGAAAGTAGAGAGATAGAGAAGAGATGTGAGATCTCACCCTTTTCTGCTATCATCTCCCCTCACCCTTCTCTCTCTCTCATTGTCCCTCTAACAATCCTTGTCCTTTGCTTTAACTTGCTCTCCCTTTAAGTGAGAGAGAGACAGTGAGAGAGTGTGTGAGAGAAAGAAAATGAGTAAGAATGAGAGTGTTAGATAAGAGGGAGAGTGACAAAGACTGGGAGAGAGTGAGTGGAGAATTGAAGGAGAGGGCGAGCTCTTTCTCTCTCACACACACATGCACACCCGTCTCTCCCTCTTTCAACTCTCTCTATCCTCTCCCATCTCTCACTTTATCTCACAATTTCTCTCTCACTCTTCTCTTACTTTAACTCGCTTCCATACTAACTCTCTCAAACTCTTTCTTTCTTCCTCACACACACTCTCTCTTTCTCTCTTACCCTCCCTCCCTTGCTCCCTTTCTTCTCTCTCTCCCCCTCTCTCTACCTCCCTCATTCCCTTTTCCACCCTTTCTCTCTCTCACTTTATCTCTCTACCTCCAAATTTATCTCACTTAGCCTCACCCCCATTTTAACTCTCCCCCACTTTAAATCACTCTCGTACTCTCTCTCTTTCTCTCTTCCAATCTCCCACTCCATTCTCTTCCTCTCTAGTTTTTTTTCTCTCTCTTTCTATACCTCCCTCCATTCCTTCCTTCCTCTCTCCTACCCTTCAAAGGATGAGAGTGGGAGAGAGAGTGAGAGAGACAATGAAAGAGAGTTGTGAGAGAGAGAAACAAAGAGAGCTCTCACTTGCCATCTCTCTTATTCACTCTTCCTAGTAATTTCTCATTCTCTTCACTTCCTATCTCTCCTCTCTCTTTTTTGTCACTCACTCTTTTTTTCAAACTATCAACATGTCACTCTCTCCATCCTTCTAGTAGGAGACAGGGAAATAGAGATATCAAGGGTGAGAGAAGAAGGAGGTGTTTGAGAGACAGAGAGAGAAAGTAATGGGGATTAAGAGAAACAAATATAAGAGATGAGATAATGCATGATGGAGAGAAAGAATAGTTGAAGAGAAAGTGAATAAGAGAGTGAAAAATATGGAGAGAGAAAGAGAGAGTCAGGGATGGAGAGATTCAGAGGTAAAGTGAAGAGAGGAAAAGATTGAAAGAAAAAGTGAGGGAGATAGAGATAGAGAGGGAGAGATTGTGGGAGAGAGAATGGATAGAGATGGGGTGAGTCAGAGATCGGGACAGAAATATAGGTTGATAATCAAGAGAGAAAAAAAGATAATGAAGATAGAGAGATATATCTCTATTATCTCTCTACCCCTCCGTCTCTACAGCTCACTCTATCATTATACCTTGCTCTCTCTCTTTCTCACTACCTCCATCCCACTCTATCTTTGTCCTTTGTCCCCCTCTCTCCCTCGCTACCTCTCTCCCTCCACAATCTCATTTATGTCTTTCTCTGCCTCTCTCGCTCCACATTAATTTCTTATTTTCTCTCTTTGTTCTCTCCCTCACTCTCTCCAACTCTCACGCTCAGTATGGTTTTTTCCATTGATTTATCAACATGTCTCCTCTCTACTAGAAAGAGGTAGAGATCAAGAGAGAAATAGAGGTAGATAGAAAAAGTGAGAAAAAGATGGGGAAGAGAGAGATCTATTGTAAGAGAGGGTGAGAATGAGAGAGCGAGAAAGAGGGAGTGGGAACAAAAGAAGGAGAGATGGGAAGAGAGACAGGTTCAACCCCCATCTCTCTCATTCACTCTCTATATTAGTTTATCTCTTACGTAAGAAAGACAGAGGGAATAGAAATAGAGAAAGCGAGTAAGAAAGAAAAATAATAGTAAGGTAAAGTTTTAGAGACAGAGAGAGAAAGATATATAGGGAGAGTGAGAGAGATGTAAAGCTAGAGAGATATAAGATAATGAGAGAGAATGAGAGATAATGAGGTAGAAGTGAAAGAAGGAGAGAGAAAGAATGAGGGGGAAGGGGACCAATAACAAATGTGAAGGAGAGGGAGAGATTGAAAGGGAAAATGAGAATAAAAATTATAACTATAGAGTGAGAAAGAGATGGAGGGATTAAAATATTGGCAGGGATGGAGGGTCTCTCTCGTACGTAGAAAGAGTGTGAGATAGGTGAGAGTGAGATATGATGAGGGAGAGGCAGTGGGAAAGAGAAGAGAGATAGGAGATAGAAGGACAAAAGATATCAATAGTGAGAAACAGATAGATCAAGAGAAAAAGAGAAGCAAAAGAGAGAGATAAAGAGGGAGAGTTAAAGTGAGGGATGAAAAGAGATAGAGAAAGAAATAAAGATGTAGGGAGATGTAAAATATGAGAGGGAGGGAGGAAGCAGTGTCAGAGAGGGAGTGAAGAAGGGGAATGACATAGAATGAGAGTGAGTGAGACAAGGAGAGAATTAGTGAGAGAAATGAGGAGGAAGAGAGAAAAAAAGAGCATGAGAGAGATTGAGATTGAGAGAGAGAGCGGGATGGTGACAGAATTGTGTGACAGAGAAAGGCAGAATGAAAGAGAGAGCGAGAGAGAGACGGAGAGAGAGAGAAATTGAAGCAAGGGAGGGAGAGAAAGGGGGAGCATGAGAGAGAATTAGAATGAGGGATAGAGTGGGAGGGAGAGAGTGGTGAAGAGAGAGAACTGACAAAAAGAGAGTGGGGAGCAATAGATAAATGTAGAGAGCAATTTTCTTTATTTTATTCCTCTCCCTCTCTAGGTAGCATTTTTTGTTATCCCTCACCCTCTCAATTTCTCTCACTATCTCTCACCATCTCCCTCCTTTTTGGTTCTCTCGCTCTATCTCTCAATATCACTCTTCCTTTCTATTGCTTTCTCTTACTCTCCATTACTCTCTCCCCCTCTCCCTTTCTCACTTCTCTTTCTCCCTCTACCTCATGTTCTTTTTCTGTCTCCTTATCTTTTTCTTTATTTCTTGCACTCTCAATCCCTCCATCTTATTGTCTCTCATTATTTCTCTATTTTATGAATCTTACCTTCTTCTCTCTCTCCCTTCTTATCTTTTGCCTTCACAATAACTCTCTCTTACATTCTTTTTATCTCTCACCCTCTCTCTCACTCCCTTTCTCACTCACTTGCTCCCTGATCATGTTCTTTCTCATTTGTTCTCTTTCTCCCTCCCTCTCTCCCTCTACCATCCCTCTCTCTAGGACTTACTCTTCTCTCTCTTTTTCTTCTCTTTTTTTCTCTTCTCTCTCTCACTCCTCTCAACTCTCTCACCCTCTATCTCTCTTTCACTTTTAGAAGAATGATAGGGTGGAGAAACAAGGCCTATCCCTCTTCCTCCCTCTTTGTCACTCATTTTGCTCTCTCTCTTTCTCTCTCTCTTTTGATATATCTCTCTTTTGATATCTCTCTCACTCACTTTCCAGCACTCTCTCTATCTCTTTATCCTTATCCCCTTTCTTCCTCTTACCCCACTCTCTACATCTCTCACACTCTCTATTGATATTCTCCTTCTTTGCTATCTCACTCTTCTCTCTATCTCGCTCTCTTTCTCTCATTCTCTCTCTCTACCACTCTCTTTAGCTCTCTCACTGCTCATCTCTCTCACACTCTCTATCTCTTTTAGTCACAATCTAAAGAAATATATTGAGAAAGAAAGACGTTCAGAGGAAAAATGTGTGGGAGGGAGGGAGCAAAATAAGAGAGAGAGAGAGAAGAAGAGGAATGGCATATAATGAGAGTGTGAGAGATGAAGAGAGAATGAGAAAGAGAGAGGTGAGAGAGAGAGACAAAAAGGGAGCATTAAAGAGAATGAGAATGATAGATATAGAGGGAAGCTAAGAGAGAATTGTGAGAGATAGCAAAGAATGTGAATGAGGGATGGAAAGGGAGGATAGAGAGGTAAAGAGATATAATTGTTAGTGAGAGGCGAGCCTTAGAGAGGTAGATAGCGATTTTCTTTATTTTTTTCTCTCATTCTCTATCATTCTCTCTCACTTCCCTCCCTCTATAAATCATCTTTCTATTCTCTCTCTCACTCTTCTCTCTCTCTCTCTCTCTCCTCTATCACCCTTACTCTCCCTTCCTCTCTCTCTTTCTACTTATGTCTCTCTCACAAACATTTCTCTTATTCTCTCCCTACTTCTCTCCCTACCTATCATTTGCTATCTCTATATCTATCTATCCCTCTCTCTTGCTTTCTCTCACTCTTCAACCCTCCCTTCCTTCCTCCATGCATACCTCTCCCTCTTCTTGAATTATATATCTCTTATGTTCCATCATATGTTTTAATCTCTTATGTTCTCTCTTGCTTCTTTTATTGTTCTCTTCTCCATCTCAAACACTTTCTCTCCTCTTTCTCTCTATATTTTTTCTCTCTCTGACACTCCTTCCTCCCTTACTCCCTTTTTCTCCATTTACTTCTCTCTCTCATGCTCTCTCCTTCTGCCTCCCTCTCACGCACTCTTTCTCTATTGCTCCATTTCTCTAATCTCTTTTCTCCCACACTCTCCATCAATTATCTTTCTCTCTCCCACTTCTCTCTCATTTAGATAGATAGAGAGTTATAAAGATAGAGTGGGAGAGAGTAATAGAGTAAAAGAGCTTGAGGAAGGAGATGAGATGGAGAGTTAGAGGGATAAGGAGGGACATGGAGGGAGGGAGAAAGAGATAGAGACACGGAGCAAGAGGGAAAACTAGAAGGGTGAGAGAGAGATGGGAGAGAGAGATGCTCTCTCACCCTCTTTTCTTTATCTCATCTCTCTACAAATTTAACCTTCCCACGTACTCTCTCCTTTTCCAATAAGAGAAATCTTAGTCCATCCCCTTTTTGCTTTATCTAGCTATCTCTCCTCTCTTTCACATTCTAACACTCTCATGTTCTTTATCTCTCGAGGAAGGATGTTAGTGAGAGAATGAGAAAAATTTGTTTCACTTTCTCTTATATCCTTTTGTCTCTCTGCATCTCTTTCTCATTCTCTATAACCTTTCCTCTACTCTCTCTCACTACCACTCTCCCTCCCTCTCTCACATCCTCTCTCTTACTCTCCATCTCCTTAACCCTCTCTTTTTCTATCTCATTACTCTTTCTCTTGTAATCTCTCATTCTCTTTTCTCTTATACATTTATCCTCTCTCTATCTTTGCTCTCTCTCACTCACTTTCTTTCCCAACCTCCATTTCACACCTATTGTCTCACTCTTTTTTTTCTCTTTCTCTTAATCATTTGTCTCTTACACTTTCTTCCTCTTGCTCCCTCACTTTCTACCTCTCTCCCTCTCCATGTCACTATCTCTCACTCTCTCATTATCTCTCTCACTCACTCTCTTTTCTCTTTCACTCACTCTCTTTTCTCTCTCTCACTCTCACACCTCTCCTCCTCTCCATCTCTCCCACTTTCTCTCTATTGCTCCATCACTCTCTCACTATTGCTCTCACTCTCTCTCCCTCTCCTTCTCACCCTCTTCCTCCTCTCCCTACCCCTCTTTCTCATTATTTATCTCTAAGTCTCTCTCTCATTATCTCTCTCCCCCACTCTCTTTCTTTATCTCTTTCTTGCTCTGTCACAAAAGAAAGAAGAGAGAGAGAGAGTGATAGTGGTGAGTTAAAAAGATAAATGAGGAAGAGAAAAATAGAGAGAAAGGGGGGAACTAGGGAGTGGGTATAGAGAGATTAAGAGAGAAAAAAATAGAAATAAGAAGAGAGAATGAGGGATTGCAGGAGAGACTGTGAGAGAGTTGGAGTAGGAGAAAGAGGAGGGAGAGGTGAGAAATGAGAGGAAGAAAGAGTAAGAGAAATTGAGAGAAAAAAAGTGATAAAGGGAGAGAGGTGTTTATATTTTCTCTCTCCTCTCTCCTTCCCTCCCGCTTTAACTCTCTCCTACTCTAATTCTCTAATTTATTTTCTCTCTATTGATCAATCCAACCCCAACTTCTCTATAGCTTTCCATCTCTCTCACTCTTTCTCCCTCCCTCTCTCAAAATGTGAGAGATATAGAGAGAGTGAGTGAGACAAAGAGAGAGTGAGTGGGTGAGAGAAACAGAGAGAAGTAGGGAATGAGAAAGTGAAATAAAAGGAAGAAGAGAAGGTGGGAGAGAGGGAGGGAGATTGAGAAAGTATGCCTCCATACTCAGTGTCCCCCTCTCACTCTTTCTCTTTTAATCTCTCTAGTTCTTGCTCTCCATCATTATCCCTCATTCCCTCCCTTTCTCTATCTCTTTTCTCTCTCTGCCCTTCTTTCTCTTGCTCTTCCACTCTCACTCTCACTCACTCGTTGTGTCTCTCACAAATACTCTACTCTCTTTCTCTGCCCCACCTTCTCTCACACACTCTCTCTCTTTAACTATCTTCTCTCTTTCATGATCTTTCTAGTTCTCTCTCCTTTCTCTCTCAGTCACATCTCTCCTAGCATCTTAATCTCTCTCATTCTTGCTCTTTTATTTATCATCTCTTCTGTCACACTCTTTATCTATCTCTTCTCCTTTGCTCTTTATCTCTCCCTCTCCCCTCTCTCTCTTCTTCCCCCCTCTCTCCATCTCTCTCCCACTCTCTTTATCTCTTCTCTATTATTTATCTCTCTTGCAATCTCTTTATTACTCTCCCTTAATGTTATCTCTCTATTATTCTCTGTCTCTCCCTTTTCTCATTATATCTCCAGTTAAATGTTCCTCGTTTGGTCTATTTCTTCTCTCCCCATCTCTTACTCTCCTTCATCTTTCTTTCACTTCCTTCTCTCTCTCCATCTATCTCAATCTCTATCTTGTTGCTCTTGCTCACTATCTTTCTCTACCGTACACCCTATCTCATTCGCTCTCTCTTTCTCTCTCTATCTCTCTCTATGAGTCTCTATAGCTCTCCCTCTGTCTCTATTTCACTTCTTCTTCCACCCATCCTCCCTGCTCTCACTTTCTTATACTCTCTTTAGCTCTCTCTTTCTTTATTTCTCTATCTCATTTTCCTTTCCAATCCACCATTACTTTTCTCTTCTCCCTTTCTCTCTCCATCTTTTGCTCTCTATCCACATATTCGCTCATCCCTATCTCTTTACCTCACTAATAATATTGCTCCATCCTCTCCCTCTCACTCCCTCTTTTCTCACCTCTTTTTATCTTCCCTCTTTCTTTCTAACATTCACCCCTCTCTTGCTCTCTCTATTTCTCTCTCTCTCTCTCTTTCTTTCTCTCATTCACTTCCCACAAAGAGATAATAAGTGTAGAGAGGGAGAGATATAGAGAGGAGAGAGAGAATATGAGAGAGATGAGCATGAGGTAAATATATTGATAGAGAGATAGAAAAAATAAAAGAGAAGAGTGAAATTGAGATGGATGAAAAAGGGAGATAAAGAGAGTGAGAGAGTGCATGGTAGAGAAAGAACAATGTTAGAGAATAGAAGGGGAAGTAAGAGAGCTTCAAAAGATAGGATTAACCTATCTCTATCTTCTTTATCTTTTCTGTCACTCCACCTTCTCTCCCTCCCAATGAGAGAAGAGCAAGAGAAGAGGGAGTGGAAGAGTAGGAAAGTAATAACAGAGATAGAGGGAGAGAGAGGAGATATGCTCTCTCGTATCGTCAACCTCTCTCACACTAATTCTCTCTCACTCTTCTAACTCTATGTATCTACCTCTCTACAGCCCACATACGCTCTATTCTCTCTTATCACCTCACTGTCTTTGGTTGAAGAGACAGTACAAGAGATGGACAAAGAGACTTAGTGAGTGAGAGAGGGAGAGAGAGAAGGAAAGATAAAGAGACTATAATAGGACTTATAGAGGAAGGGAGTGAGAGCATGTGTGAGTGAAAAGAGAGAGAAGGTACAAGAGATAGGTTGATGGCGGGTGAGAGAGAGATGGAGAGAAAGGGAGGCAGAGGGTCAAAGAGAGTGGGATGTAGAGATGTGTTAGGGATTAAAGAGAGAGGAAAGGATTAGGGTATCTACCTCTCTTATTTATTTAATCTCTTATGTTCTCTCTTACTTCCTTTATTGCTCTATTCTCTCTCTCTCTCTCCAACCCACTCTCTTGTTCTCTATCTCACACTCTCTTGATCTACTCCACTCTCTCACCATCTTTTTATCTCTCTTTGTCTCTCTTTCATGGTCATTCTTCTCTATCCATCCTCTCTCTACCCACCTATTCATCTCTCAAGTTCTATGTCTCCCTCTCACCCCCTTCTCTCTAGCTAACTCTCATTCTTTTTCACTCTCTATCATGTCTCGTCATCTAACTCTACTCTCTCTCTAATTTTAGAGTCTACCTCTCTCTACCTCTCCCAATCTTTAGCTTACTCTATCCTTTCTTTTCCCTTATTATCGCTCTCGGTTCCTCTCTTACTCTTCATTTCTCTCTCTCTCTTTGTTTATCTCTCATTCACTCTTGATATATACTCTTCTTTCTCCTAATATTTCTTCACTTCTCATAATATTATAGCTAACTCTTTCTTTTTCTTGCTCACTTTATGAGTGAGGGGGAGAATGTGTGAGATGATGAGATAGAGAAAAAGAAAAAGAGAGAAAGATAGAGGTAGAGAGGATAAGATTTAAAGATAGTGATGCTGAGAGAGCTAAAGAATAGAGAGAGAGACTCTCTCTCACTATTTCTCTTCCTCCTTTCACTCATTTCTCACTATCCCTCTCTCTCTCATTATCTTTTTCTCTCTCACACACACTCTTTCCCTTTCACTCCATCTCTCTTCTCTCGCTCTTTTTATCTTTCTCCCTCTCTCCCTCTCTCTTAATCTCTCACTAGGTCCCTCGCTAGATCTTTATCTCAATCCCTCCCTCCTCTCTTCTACTCTCTTCATATCTCTCGCTCACCTTTCTCTCACTTTCTCCTTTTTCTTTTACCTCTCTCTCCTTTTCTCTCAATTTATTTATCTCACTCTCACTCCATCTCTCTCACTCTTGATAAAAAGGAGAGATTGGTCTCTTTGCTAGGTTCCCCTCTCTCTCTCTCTCTTTTTATAGCTCTTTATATTATCTTGCTCTATCCCACTCTTTAGCTTCCTCTCTTTTATCCAACTCCTTTCTCTTAACTTCTATTTTATTTCTCTCCATCTCCTCTCCCTCTCAACTTACTCTATTATCAATCTCACACACACACCTCTCATCTCCTTTTCTTTCTTCTCTTTTCCGCCACTCCTTCTCTCCCTGACTCTTGCTCTATCTTTTCATTCTCTCCCTCACTCTATCACTTCACACTTCTCTCTTTAGCTTTTTCCCTCTCTCAATTCTAACTATTCTTTTATCCACTCAAGCTTTCCAACTTCACCTACTCTCCCATACCTTCCACCTTCTATTTGTACCTCTCCATCTCTCTCACTCTCTCTTGTCTCCTCTTCTCACTACTTCACTCACCCTCTCCCTCTCTCCTAAGGAGATATCAAGAAAGAGAAGGAGGTAGGGTAGAAAGTGAAGAGAGAGAGACAAAGGCTGGGAGAGAAAGATATGTTAATAGTTTGAGAGAAAGAGAGAGAGATAGAGCGAAAGAGGGCAAGGAATTAAAAGAGAAGAAGAGAAGTAAGAAAGAGAGATTAAGGGAGAGTGAAGACGGAAAGAGATAGATTAAGAGAGAGAGAGAATTAATGTGAGAGGGAGGTCATTCTATTCTCTCTCAAACCTTCTCTCACTCTTTCTTGTCCTTCGTTTCTTGATATCTCCTCTTTTTATCTCTCCTCTTTCTCTAACTCTCCCTTGCAAGAGTGAGGGAGGGAGGAGAATGTGTGAGAAAGAGAGAGTGGGAGAGAGGGAGAGTGACATAGATAATGAGAGCGAAGAGTGAGAAATAAAGAAAAAGAGAGAGAGAGAGAGAGAGAGTGAGATGGATGGAGAGTTGGAAATGAGATGTAGAGTTAGTGAGATGGGAAGCTAGAGAGATGGAGGATGAGAGATAGAGAAAAAAGAGGGAGAATGTAAAGAGGGGGAGAGGTAGGAAGTGTGTGAGGGAAGGAAGGTGGTAGTGAGAAAAAAGTGTATAGAGAGATCTCTTTGTCTTTCTTTTTCTCTCTCTCCATCTTATGCTCTCCCCCTCTCTCTTCAAGAAATAGAAGAGGGAGGTAGAGAGAGAGACAGGGGATGGAGAGTGAGGAGGAATTGAGGAGGAGCTAGGAAAGGAAAGGAGAGAGAGCTATAGAGATAATGATGGAGTGGGAGAGGGGAGGTATGGAAGGAGTGGGAAGTAAGTGAGGGAGAGCGAGAGAATATATAGAGTGATGTAAGTGAGGAATGGAGGGAGAGAGATAAAAGAGTGTGAGAAAGAGAGGGTATCATTAGCACTTTATCCATTTCTCTCTCTCAGACTTTCTTCGTCAATTTTCACTCATATCTCTCACTCTCTCTCCATATGTCTCATTTTATCTCCATCACTCTCTATAATGGAAGAGATAAAGAGAGAGTGTACGTGAGATAGAGAGAAAGCCAAATACAATGGGAGAGATTAGAAGAAAAGAATGAGATATTACAAGGGAAAGAGGGAATAAATGAAAGGGGGACCATGATCAGAGAGTGAGAGAGAGAGAGGGAGGGTAGAAGGCAGAGAGGGAAGGAAAGAGAGGTAGAGAGAATGTAAGAGAGAGTGAAAGAGAAGGAAAAATAAAGTGTGTGAGTGAGTGGGAGATGGAGAGGTAGAAGGTGCGATCATGAGAGTGAGTAGTGAGAGTGCATGAGTTGGAGAGGGGGAAATAAAGTGAGTGAGAAAGGGATAAGGAGGGAGATGAGTGAGATAGGAGGGATAGAGAGGAAGAAAGAGAGATAAAGAATGAGAGAGAGAGAGAGTGAGGGAATGAAATATTAGAAGAGAGCGAGAGATAAGTGATATAGGAGTGAAAGGCATTATGGATGTCAAATTGGGGATGAGAGAACAACGATGAGTGCGTGGGAGACAGGGAGGGAGAAGAGTGTGAGGGAGTGTTAACGAGAAATAGAGAGAGCTAGAGATATAGGGAGGTTTATGCCTCCTTCATTTCTTCGTCAACCTTCTCTCACCCTCAACTCCCTTTCTCTCTCTCTTTTGAGAGGGAGAGAGAGTGGAAGAGTGAGAACGTGCCGGAGAGAAAACAATAGAGAAAGGGAGTTAGAGAGACATAAAGGGTGAGGGTGAGAGAGTGGAAAGGATGTTAGGAAGGACTAAGGGATAGAGAGACACATAGGGGGAGGACAAGAGAGACAGAGAGACTTAAGGCGTAGCCCTCTCCCTCTTTTTCTCTCACTCACATTTCACTCTACCTCTCTCACTTCCTCTTGCACTCTCCCCCTCTCATTCTCCTCTGACTTTAACTACCACCCTTACTCCCACTCTCTTTCACTCTCTCCTACTCCTGCTCTCTCACACACTTTCTCTCCTCTCTCTCTTTATTTTTTTTGTATATCTCTCTGACACTCCCACCTTCCTTACTTCCTCTCTCTCCCTTTGCTTCTCTCTATCATGGTCTCTCTTTCACCCCCCACTCACACACTCTTTCTCTAACACTTGGTTTCCCTCATCTCTTTTCTCCTACACTCTCCATCAACTATCTCTCTCTCCCACTTTTCTCTCATATAGATAGATAGATAGATAGATAAAGCAAGAGAGAGTGTGAGAAAAAAGAGAGCTTGAGGAGGGAAAGGCGATGGAGAGCTAGAGAGGGGTAAGGAGGGATAAGGAGGGAGGCAAAAAGAGATAAAGACATATAACAAGAGAAAATGAGAAGGGTGAGAGAGATGGGAGAGAGTTAGAAGGAGAGAGAGAAAGCTCTCTTACCCCTTTTCCTCATTTCATCTCTCTTCAACTCTAACCCTCCCACACACTCTCTCGTCTTCCAATAAGAGAAAGCTTTCTCCATCCCCTTTTTTGCTCTATCTAGTTATCTCTACTCTCTTTCACATTCTAACACTCTCATGCTCTTTATCTCTGAAGGAGGTTGTTAGTGAGAGAATGAGAAATGTATATCTCACTTTCTCTTTTATCCTTCTCTCTCCTCATCTCTCTCTCTTTCCCTATCAATCTTCCTTTTCTCTCTCTCAAACCACTCTTCCTCCCTCACTCACTTTCTCTCTCTTGCTCTCCATCTCCTTCTCCCTCTCTCTTTCTCTCTCATTTCTCTCTCTCTCTCTCTTGTAATCTCTCATTCTCTTTCTCTTCAACATTTATCCTCTGCTATCTCTCCTATCTCTCTCATTCACATTCTTTCACTACCTCCTTTTCTCTCTTGCTATCTCGCTCTCTTTTTCTTTCTCTCAATCTTTTGTCTCTTACATTTTCTTCCTCTTACTCCCTCACTTTCAACCTCTCTCCCTCTTCACGTCACTATCTCTCACTCCCTTCTCATCTCTCTCATTCTCTTTTCTCTCTCTCACTCTCACACCTTTCTCCCTCTCCATCTCTCTCACTTTCTCTCCATTGCTCCCTCACCTTCTCATTACTGCTCTTACTCTAGCTCTCCACCTCATTTTTCTTCCTTATTCTCATTATCAATCACTCATCTTTTCTCACTCCCTCCCACACGCCCTCTTTCTATTTTGCTCACTCATAACATTCTCACTCTTCTCTCTCTTAATATCACCTTCCCTCACTATTTCTATTTTTTTCTCTCCACACTCTTTTCCCTTTATCCTTCTATCTCTCACACTCTTTCTACCTCTATGTCTCTTTGTTTCTTTGTCTTTCTCTATTTTCTCACTACATCTCTTTCTCTCTACCTCTCTTCCTCACACTCCTTTCCTTCATTCCTCCCTCTCACTCAGCATCTCTCTCACTTCCTCCAACTCCCACTTTCTTCCTCACTCTTCCTCTCTCTCCCAAAATCTCACTCACTCTCACTCTCTCTTGCGTGAGAGAGAGTAAAAGACATCTATCTCTCACTCTTTTTTGCTCTATATCTCCCTCTCTTATGCTATCAACCACTTCTCTCTTTCACACTTTCCAACTATTTATCTCTCTCTCTCTATTTATTTGTCTAATAGAGAGGGAGGGGAGGAGGGAGAAAAAGACCAAAGTGGGAGAAAGAAAAGAAATTGAACCTTTCGCTCTCTCACTTGTACTCTTTTTTTCCCTCTTTCTCTCATTGCTCTATCTCTATATTTGCCACTTTCCTCTCTTACTTTATTTCTCTATCTCTCTCCTCTCTCTGTCTCTCTCATCATCTCTCTCTCTCGCCCACACACTCTTATTTTTCTCACTCATCGAGGGAGAGGGAGAGCGAGGGAAAGGGTGGGGCAGGGATGGAGGAAGGGTTAATTTGAAAAAGAGAATGGAAGGAGAAGAAGGTGAGTGAAGAGGATGGAGTGAGAATAGTGAGAGTGAGAGAGAAGGATAAAGACAGAGGAAGCATGAGAGAAAGAGAGCGATAGGGAGCGAGAGAGATAAAGAAAGATAAACCAATAGAGAGGAGGAAAGATAAAAATAAAGAACGAGAGATAAAAAAGATAGAAAGAGCAAGAGAGGGAGTGTGAGATTGGAGAAAAAGATAGATATAGAGAGCAAGAGAGAGCAACAAAGAGAAGAGAGATGGAGAGGGAGAAGTGTGAGAGTGAGATAGAAAAAGTGAGAGAATAGAGATAAAGTAATAAGGCAAGACAAATAGGAAGTGAAAGGAGAGCAAGGAGAAAGAGGGAAGAGAAGATGATAAAGGGAGAAGAGTCAGTGAGAGATAAAGATGAGTCAACAAGAGAGAAAGAAAGAGTGGGAGGGAGAGAGTTAGGGGGCGAGAATGGAAGAGAAACAGAGTGAGTAAGTGAGCAAGAGAGAAAGTAGGAGAAAGAGAGATTAGGAGGGAGAGCTAGAGTTTGATAGAGAATGAGTGAGAGCAAGAGATAGAGAGAGAGCAAGAGAGAGGCAAAAAGAGAGGGAGCATTATTTTGTCCTCAAACTTACATTCCTTTTATCTCTCTCACTCTTCCATTTCTCTCTCACCTTATCTCTCTTCTCTTCACCCAAACTATCACTCTTATCTTCCCATGTCTCTAACTCTTCCCTCTATCTCCCTCTCATTCACTCTCACTCTCTCATGCTTATATCTAGCTCTAGCTCTCTCTACCTTGCTCACTCATTCTCCATCTCTGGAGAGAGATGAGAGAATAAAGAGAGGATTAGAGAAAAAAGTTATAGGAAATGTGTGAGAGAGAGGGGTCAGAGCGTGAGAGAGAGGGGGGATGGGGAAGGAGAGAGATTGAGATGAGAGAGAGGGGGGAAGGAGGGAGAGAGGTCGAGATAAAAGAGTTAGAAGAGAGAGGGAGAGAGAGCAAAAATGATTTATACAACAAGACTGAGAAAGCAAATGGTTGGAGAGAAAAGAAGATAGTGCTTTTCTTTCCCTCTTTATATGGTCACACAGACACACTCTCTCTCTTCTCATGCTTCCTTTTTATCTCACTCTCTCTTTCGTTCTATCTCCCTTGTCTCTTTTTCATTCTCTCATCCTTTACAAGGAGAAAAAGGGAAAAGGGATGAAGATAGGGAGCTAACAAGAATGGGAGAGAGATAGAGGCACGAAATGGGATGGAGATAGGGAGAGCATCTTCTCTGTCTCCTCGCATTTCTCTTTCTATCTCTTCATTTTTGTCTCTCTCTTCCTCTCCTGTCTCCAATTATTTTTGTGCTCTCTCCCACTCCATCATTAGAGAGATAAATAAGAGAATGTGAGAAAAGAGAGAAAGTGATAAGAGAGAAATGAGAAGAGAGAATAAGAGATTATAGGAGAAAGTGTGAGAGAGTTGGAGTGGGAGAAAGAGGAGAGAGAGGTGAGAAATGAGAGATAGAAAGATAGAGTAAGAGAAAGTGAGAGAGAAAGAGAGAGAGAGAAAGGGAGAGAGAAGCTTATATTCTCTCTCTCCTCTCTCCTTCCCTCCCACTTTAACTCTTTATAAGGAGAGAGAAAGAAGAGGGAGGTAGGGAGAGAAAGAAAGAAACAAAAGAGAGAGATAGATGGAGAGCTAAAGAGAGATGAGCGGAAAAAAGATTGAGAGTGGAGAGAAATAAGTGAGTGAGATTGAGTAATGGTACAAGGGAAAGAAAGGGAGAGAGAGGGGGGAGGCAGAGAGAACGAAGGTGAGAGATTATAGAAGGAAGGTAATGAGGGATAGAGTGAGAGGAGAGAATAAATAGAGAGGGAGAGTGGTAGGGAAAGGTTTATGTAGAGAGATAAGTGGTGCAAAGGAAGTGATGAAGGGGGAGTGAGGGAGAAAGAGTCCTAACTTATCTCTCTATCCCTCTTACCCACTTTGTCTTTTTCTTTATTTGTCTCTCACTCTCATCCTATACCAAGCTCTCTATTTCCCTTTCTCTCTCTCCTGCACTTTCTTTGTATTCTTCCTCTCTCTCTCTTTGTATTCTTTCTCTCTATCTTATTTTCTCTAAATCACTTCCTTTTTCTCTTCCTCTCAATCACACCCTCTTATATAACACCCTCTGTCTCCCAACTACTCTCTGCCCCTCTCTCTTGAGTGAAAGCAAGAGAGGGAGGGAAGAAAGGAGGAGAGAGTAACATAGAAATAGCTAAAGATAGAAGTGTTAGGTGATAGAGTGAGGGAGAGAATCAAAAAATAGAGTAAGAGTCATAGAGAGGGAGTAACAAAAGAGAGATTTGAGAGAGGGGGAAAGAAGGAGTGAGGTGAGTGAGAGAGATTGATTGCGAGAGTTAGAAGAGAGGGAGAGGAGATGGAGAGAAAAAGATGAGATGAGAAGAGAGAGGAAGCTAGAGAGTGGGAGAGAAGAAGATGATATAAAGAGCTATAGAAAGAGAGAAAGGGAGAGAGCATAGCGAGAAATTTCTCTCTATCAAGATAAGGAGAGAGAGAGAGGGAGTGTGAGAGAAATTTAGAGTGAGAGGAAGGGAGAAAAGGTATCAAAGAGGTAGAGAGTGCGAGAGAGGTGAGCGAGAGAGATGGAGAGCAATAGAGAAGAAGAGAGAGAAGAGGAGAGAAAGGAGGGATTGAGATAGATAGATCTAGTGAGGAGCCTTGTGAAATATTGAAAGAGTGG
The DNA here is from genome assembly GCA_003013225.1 of Phalaenopsis aphrodite. Classification (NCBI taxonomy): domain Eukaryota; kingdom Viridiplantae; phylum Streptophyta; class Magnoliopsida; order Asparagales; family Orchidaceae; genus Phalaenopsis; species Phalaenopsis aphrodite. The sequence continues at coordinate 108,637 of NEWO01000482.1, forward strand.
GAGAAAGATAGAGAGTGAGAGATAGAAAGACCGAGAGGAAATGAAAGGGAGGGAGTGAAGAGAGTGTGAGAGAGATAATGAGAGAAATAGATACTGAAAGTGAGAGTGAGGGGGAAGAGAGAGAATGGGATAGAGAGTCACTCTCTATCATTCATTCATGCTCTAACTTTCCTTTTTTAAATCTTATCCTCTCTTCTTCTCTATCTTTCTCCTTATCTCTTTCTCTATTTCATCCTCTCTCTCATTCTCTCCCTTACTCATAGAGTGAGAGAGAAAAAAAAAGTATTAGATGTTGAGAAGACAAAGAAGTGAAGAGAGATTAAGAGAAAGAGAGAGAGTGGGAGAGCAAGAGAAAGAGAGAGAGAGATAATGTGGCAGACGAATGGAGAGAGTAAGCTAAAGAATGAGCGAGGTAGTGAGGGGTAAACTGTGAGAAAGGAGAGAGAGAGTAAGAGTTAGAGGGTGAATCATGAGGGAGAGTGATAAAGAATGAGAATTAGAGAGAGGGAGAAAAGAAGGTGAGAGATAGATAGAGCTTGAGAGATAGAGAGAGAGACAGAGGAGAGATCAAGAAGAAAGAGTAAGAAAGAGAGAGAAAGAGAGAGATATATAGTGAGGGAGAGGAGGAGATTAAGGAAAAGTGCGATAGAGAACAAGAGAGTGAGAAAAGGAAAAGAAAAAAAAAAGAAAGAGGTATAAAAAATAGAACATAAGAGAAAAAATACCGAATAACATAAGAGATAGATAATATAAGAAGAGGGAGAGAGAGGGAGGAAAGGAGAGTGAGAGAAAGCGAGAAAGAGGGAGAGATAGTGAGTGGAAGGTATAGAGGGAAAAGAGAGAGAGAGAGAGAAAGAACGAGAGGGTGGGAGATGGATGAGGGAGGGACGAAGAGAAGTAGAGAGATAAAATGAGAAAAATGGAGAGGTAAAGAGATTATGTGAGAGAGACATAATTAGAAAGAGAGAGGGAGGAAGGGAGAGTGCCAGAGAAGAAAGGGACAGCTAGAGAGAAGCAAAGAGAGGGAGCATAAGGGTAGTGAGAGAAGCAAAGGAGAGGGACAGATGGAGAGAGGAAAATTGGAAGGAGGAGAGAGGGGAGGTGTGTGTGAGATATATATATATAAAGGAGACAGAGAAAATTGAAAGGAGTAAGGGTGTGTGTGGAAGGGAGAGGGAGTGGGGGGGCGAGAGAAAATGAGAGCATGTGAGATACAGAGCAAGTGGGTGACATTTTATCTCTCTCTTTCTCAATCTCTCTGTCTTTCTCGATATCTCCCCCTCTCTCTTGCTTTCTCTTTATTGCTCTTCTCCCTCTCAACCATTTGTATCTCCCCTATCTCTTCCTCCTTTTGACCCTATCGCTCTAACCCCCTCCCTCTCTCGGTTCTCTCTCTGCCCCTCATCATCACACTTCCTTTTGGAGAGGGAGCTAAAGACACTGACAGAGATATAGAGGGATAAAATGGGATGGATCGAGGGAGAGCGTCTTCTCTTCCTTCTCATTCTTTCTATCTATCTTTTTATCACTATATCATTTTTTTGAACTCTCTCCTGCTCCATAATTAGAGAGATAAAGAAGAGAAGATGAGGGAAGATAAAAAGTGATAGGAGAGATAACAGAATAAAGAATGAGAGATTACAAGAGAGAGTGTGAGAGTTAGAGTGGGAAAAAGTGGAGAAAGGTGAGATATGAGAGATAGAGAGATAGATTGAGGAGACCTAGTGAGAAAGAGAGAGAGAAAAAGAGAGAGGATGCTTTATTCTCTCTCTCCTCCGTCCTTCCCTCCCATCTTAACACTCTCCTACTCTGATATATATTCTCTCTTTTTCTAATCACTCTCTCTCTCTCTTATATCTCTTGCTCAATCTATCTGTCTTCTATCTCTTGCTCTCCATCTCTCTCTCTTGCTCTCCCTCCCTCTTGACAGAGCGATAAAAAGATATATAGAAACAAGGAGAGAGTTAGTGAGTAAGAGAGGGAGAGGGAGAGTGAGAAATAGAGAATGAGAGAAAGAAAAGGATAGAAGAGAGGAAAAGAGGGAGGGAGGGAGATAGAGAGAGTATGCCTCCATCTATTTCCATGTTCAGAGTCTCCCTCTCACCCTTTCGGAGATAGCGAGAGTATGCCTCCATTTCTTTTCATGTTCAGAGTCTCTCTCTCACTCTTTCTCTTTGGTTCTCTCTAGCTCTCTCTCCATCTTTATCTTTCACTTCATCTCTCCCTCTCTCTTTCTCTCTCTCTTTCTCTCACTATCTCTCTCCCTCTTACTTTCAATTTATTTCCTCTCTCTCCCACTACCTCTCTCTCACTCTACCTATCTCTTGAGAGAGATAGTGAGAGAAATAAGAGAGTGAGTGAGAGGAAGAAAGTTAGTGAGAGATAGCTCATATGAGGAGAGAGAAATTTTTTCTCTCATCTCTTCTCTTTCTATTTGTAGGGTGGGAGAGTGTAAGAGGAAGAGAGATAGAAGAGGGTGTGGAGAGAGGGGGGGAAGATATAAGTTTTGAAGGAAGGGAGTGTCAGAGAGAGTGAGAGGAGAGATAAGAAGAGAAGATATGTCTCACTCTCTTTGTCCCTCATCTCCACTCCCCCTTTATCTCTCTTATTATCTCCCCCTCCCTCTTTATCCCTTCCATTGCCTTGCTCTCACTCTCTGTGAGTGAGAAAGTGACAATGAGAGAAAGAATGAAGGAATGATAATAAAAGAGAGAGACATAGATTAAGAGAAGTGGGAGAGCATCAAGGAAAAAGATAGAATGAGAGGAGGATTAAGGAAGAGAAAGAAATGAAGGGCTAGAAAGATGAGAATGAGAGAATAAGAAAGATAGAAAGACATAACAATGAGATAGTGAGCGAGAGAGAGAGAGAGAGAGAGTGAAGTAGGAGAGAAAGCAAGAGAGATGGATAGTGAGAAAGAGATGCCTCAGTCGTTTCCCTCTTTGTCCCATCACTTTATCACACCTTTATGAGATAGCAAGAGTGAGAGAGCAACAAAAAAAGAGAGAGTGGGAGAGTGAGAGAAGAGGGAGAGTAAGAGAGATTGTGGGAGAGAATGTTAGAGGGAAGAGCTAGGGACTAAAAAGGGTTAGGGAGGGACAAAAACAGGGTAGAGAGAAGAAGATATTTAGAAAGAGATAGCAAGAGGAGAGATGGAGGGATAAATGAGAGAAAGAGAGAGAGAGTAGTTAGCTGGATAAGGAAAGAGATAGGGAGGGATAGGAAGGGTGGGAGAGAGAAGTAAGAGATTAAGTGAGAGAGAAATACATAGAAAGAATGAAAGGTGTGGATGAGAAAGAGAAAGATAAAGTGGAAGGCATACAGATAGATAGGGAAGGACAAGAAGGGACATGGAGGGAGGGTGGGAGAGGAAGTAGAGTGAGGGTAAAAATGAGAGAGTAGAAGAAAAAAATGAGATATAGAGGGAGAGGGATGTATAGAGCTAAAGGTAGAAATAACACATGCAAGATGGAGAGCTAGGAAGATGAGAATGAGAGAAGAAGAAAGATGCAAAGCTAGAAAGAGATGGCAGATGAGATAGCAAGAGAGTGAGAGAGAAAGAGAGAGTAAGTGAGAGAGAAAGACATTAAGAGAGTGATATAAACTAAGGAAGATGGAGATAAAAAAGTGTGAGAGAAAAGGAGTAGGAGAGAAAGCAAGATAGATGGATAGTGAGAAAGAGATGCCTCAGTCATTTCCTTCTTTGTCCCATCTTTTGATCTCAACTTTCTGTCAACCTCTCATTTTCTATCTCACTTATGTCTTCCTCAATCACTCTCTCTAGCCCTCTCTTACTTTCTCCATCTCTTCGTCTTCTTTTGTGAGAGAGGAGGGAGAGAGAAAGAGTTAGAGAGTGAGACATGAAGAATTTGAATGGAGAGAATTAGCTAATGAATGATCAAGGTAGAGAGAGGTAGACAGTGAAATAGGAGGGAGGAACAAGGGTTTAAAAGTAATACATGAGGGAGAGTGACAAAAAATGAGAGTTAGTGAGTGAGGAACGAGGGCGAACGAGAGAGATAGAGCTTGAGAGATAGAGTAGGACAGAGATATGCAGTTTTTGTTCCTGTGGTAAAGAAATTCTATGCTAACTTACAGGGAATTACCCAAGGAGTCGTCTTTGTTTGAGGTAAGGTTGTACCATTCACTCTGTCATGAATTAATGTTTTGTAAATGATAGAAAGCGTGTCGATCTGTGATTATACAAACTTCTACCAACTAGAGATATGATGCATGGTGTATACCAATTTCTGACGGATGAAAATGATAATTGGAAAATCAGAGATGAGGGATACATTAGTTTCTCTGCTTCACTGTTTAATCCAATATCTAAACAATGGCCTTTTTTATCTCTGCAAAATTACTCTCTGCCATGAAGATTAATAGAGTTACAAAAGAAAGTGCAATTTTAAACTATTGCATTCAAATGGGAAAGCCCATTGTTGTGAGATCAATTATTTTTAAATCTATTATGGGTATATTTATGTATGGGTCAATATATGGACTGGGGGCACCCTTCTACAATTTTCTAGCTTTGCAGTCAATCTCAAGTGTCATATGAAAGTTGGGAGAAAGTACTATTACCCTGGGAGCCCATGATTCCTATTGATGAAAACTATATTGGAAATGAAAATGAAGCATTGGATATTATATTGGATCATTCATAAAATTCTTTGACCAATTAATGCCCTATACTGTTGGAAGTTCAATAGCTTTGGTGAAGAGAATGAAGAAAATAGAAAGAGAACTTCAGAGTATCATGAATGCAATATGAAATCTTAGCTACCTTTTTAATCACTTAGATTAGAGGATGAAAGAGAACTTTGATGATACTGGAACAATTGAAGCAGGTTTGGTGTAGATGTTTAAGAAAAATGGATGGATCGATGAGTATTCAACTTATCAATTCCCGTACCGACCCTTCTACAATTTTTACGTCCATTACAGTCTATGGGAGATATTAGAGGAGGAGAAAGTACTGATAATGGAGAAGAGAAATTGAAGAAGTTGGACTGTCTCTACTATTTTAATTAATTATGTTTTTAATGTGATTGTGTTGGATTTACTTTCCCTTAGAACTCTTATAACTTTAATTGTGTGTATAGTAGTGCCAGCATTCTAGTGTTGTGGCTTGATTTTGACATTGAATTATAGTTTGGTTTGCTTTATGTATGTGTGAGTGTGATTAGAAATGTGAGTTTGTAAAAATTTGGATTTTCATATAAAAAAGTTAAATTGGTGTTGTTTGTAAAAATGCTTGTTTGTGAATTTTTTAGAATGAATATTATTGTTTAAAAAGGCTAAGTAGACTTTGGAGTGAATTGAAAGAAAATTGAAATTGCAAAAAAATGAAAATTTGAAATTTTTAGCACTGGCGCCGACGATGCCAGCATGAGCGTCGATAGTGCCCTCGACCGAAAATGCTCAGAACCTTTAAAATTCATGATTTGCACAGTAAAAACACCATTTTTACCTATTCGGCCACCTTCAACCTACGATTTGTGTACCTAGGGCTTACTAGTGCTTGGATTTAAGGCGATTTGAAGGCAAAAGAAGTTCAGATTTCTTCTTCTCTTGGTAAGAGCTACTTTTTGAACTCAAAATTTTCAATTTTCACCAAAGATTTCTCGTACAATACCGAGATCCTAAATTTTGAAAATTTTTGGAAGATTTTGAGAAAATCCTTCGGCGAAGAACTCTTACTTGGTAGATTTAAGTTTAGAACATTCCACATTACAATTTTTGGAATTTTGAGAATTTATTTGGATTTTATCAAATTTTCTTAGATTGCAATAACACCGAGAATGAACAAGGGAAAGAGAAAAGTAGATTTTGATGATAAAAAATTTGTTAACTACAAGGCTAACATTTGTTTCAATAGTCTGCATGCAACTGAGAAAGTAAGTACGGATCGAACATTTAAAAATTTGGGTGGAGAAGTTAAAAAATTTATCAATGCTCGACAGTGGGAGAATTTTTGTTACTTTATTGCCGAGGCTATTATTGGTATAGTGGTGGAGTTCTATGCCAACTTTACGGAAACTTCTGATGACTACATTTTTATTTATGGAAAATTAGTGGAATTTACTTACTCCAAGAAGAATCGATGAATTTTATCAGTAACAAGAAGAATATCTCTATGAGTACAAAGCATTTTTTGCTACAAATGAGACCTTAGATGAAGTCATTTCTTTTCTTACTGATGGAAGAGAAGTCTAGAAGGTAAAAAAATGTAAAGGTAAACTTTCTCTTTGTTTCTTCAATATAGTATCTAAGGCCTGATACTACTTTATATCTGTTAGAATGATACTAACGAATCATCATAGCGAGATTACAAATGATAGAGCCATCCTGAACTTCAGTATCCAACAGATGAGAAGGATAGATGTAGGCTCTATTAATTATAGAAACACACGTTCTTTTGCTTTGGGTGAGATTACTTGTGGTTTAGCACACCTTGCCCTAATCTTCACACTATGTAAGAAGGCAGGAGTTGATTTTGGAATGGATGAGAAGAGGATTGAACCTTTAAAACCTATTGGGGCTGCAAATAATAAGACTTATGAATCTCATGTTGGATGGAGATTTGGAAGGAGGAGTCGGGATATTCCTTCTACTTCTAGTACTCCTACTCTCCAGGCACTTATGGAGCAAATGATGATCCAACAGGGAGATATCTTGAGCATGGAAAGAAAAATATAAAATATGGAGGCCAGAAACGCACATAATGATGATTTAATAAAGCAGAAGTTTGAGTATGATACGACATATGATGATGCAATGGTTAGATACATGAGGGGTGACCACTCAGTTCAGTTTCCTAGTCACCCTATCTTTACCCCGTATCAGCAACAAAGCATTGATGTAGAAAAAGAAGAAGAAGAAGAAGAAGAAGATGATGACTGGTGATATTTACTTAGTCATAGTTTGATCTTTTGTTTAGTTTACAGTTGGTTGTACTTTATTATTGTTATTATTTAGTTTACAGTCTTAACTTATCTCTTTATCCCTTTTATCGTCTTTGTTTCTTATTTTATCTGTCTCTGACTCTCATTCTCTATTATGCTCTCTATTTCCCTTTCTCTCTCTTTGTTGCCTCTTAACACACTCTTTCTCTCACTCTCTCTGTTGCCTCTTAACACACACTCTCTCTCACTCTCTCTCTCTCTCTCTCTCTCGATCTCTCTCTCTCTCTCTGTATTCTTTCTCTCAATCTTCTTTTCTCTAATCACTTCCTTTTTCTTTTCCTCTCAATCCCACCCTCTTATATAACTCCCTCTCTCTCCTAATTACTCTCTGCCTCTCTCTCTTAAGTGAAAGCACGAGAGGGAGGGAAGAAAGAAGGAGAGACTAACATGTAAAGAGCTAAAGAGAGGTGTGTGAGGTGATAGAGTGAGGGAGAATAAAAAAATAGAGTAAGAGTCAGAGAGAGAGAGTAACGAAGGAGAGATTAGAGAGATGTGAGTAAGAGAGAATGATTTTGAGAGTTAGAAGAGAGGGAGAGGAGATGGAGAGAAAGAGATAAAAGGAGAAGAGAGAGGAAACTAAAGAGTGGGAGAGGAGAAGATGGTATAAAGAGCTATAGAAAGAGAGAAAGGGAGAGAGCAAAGCGAGAAATCTCTGTCTCTATCAAGAGAAGGAGAGAGAGGGAGTGTGAGAGAAATAGAGAGTGAAAGGAAGGGAGAAGAGGTAAACAAAAGAGGTAGAGTGTACAAGAGAGGCGAGTGAGGGAGATGGAGAGCAATAGAGAAGAATAGAGAGTAGAAGAGAGAAAGGAGGGATTGAGATAAATAGATCTAGTAAGGGAGCTTGTGAAATATTGAAAGAGAGGGAGAAAGATAGATGGTGACTGATAGAAAGAGTGAGAGGAAGTGAAAAGGAGTGAGTGGATAGAGTGTGAGAGAGATAATGAGAGAAATAGATAATGAAAATGAGAGTAAGGGGGAAGAGAGAGAGAGTGAGATAGAGAGTCACTCTCTATCATTTATTTACTCTCTCACATTCATTTTCTTTCAATCTTATCCTCTCTTCCTCTCTATCTTTCTCCTTCTCTTTCTCTATTTCATCGTCTCTCTCATTCTCTCCTACACTGAGAGCATGTGAGAGACCGAGAGAGAACTGAAAGAGGGAGAGTGATAATGTAAAAAATGATCATGAGAGGAAGGGAGAGAAATAGTGATAAAAAGATAGAAAGAAAGAATGAGAAGGAAGAGAAGATACTCTCTCTCTCCATCCCATTTCATCCCTCTATGTCTCTCTTAGTCTATTTAGCTCTCTCTCCAAAAGGGAGTGCAATAATGAGGGTCAGAAAGAGAATGGAGAGGGGGAGGGGGTTAGAGAGAAAAGGTCGGAAGGAGGAAGACAGGGGGAGAGATGGATGGTTGAGAGAGAGGGAGAATAAAAAAGAAAGAAATAGTGAGCAAGAGAGAGAGGTATAGCGAGAAAGAGGGAGAGATTGAGACAGAGAGATTGAGAAAGAGAGATAGTGAAAGAGAGAGAGAGATAAAATATCACCCTCTTCCTCTGTCTCTCACACGCTCTCATTTTCTTTCTCCCACCATCTCTTCCTCTCCCTTACACTCTAACCATTACTCCTTTCATTTTTCTCTTTCTTCTTTATATATATCTCTCTCAGACACACTTTCCCTCACTCTTCCTTCCCATTTTCCTTCTCTCTATCTCTCCATCTCCTTTACTTCTCTCACTCCCCTTATGCTCCCTCTCTTTGCTTCTCTCTAGCTGTCCCTTTTATCTCTCGCACTCTCCCTCCTCTCTCTCATTCTACTTATGTCTCCCTCATAAAATCTCCTTACCTCTCTATTTCTTTTATTTTATCTCTCTACTTCTCTCCCTCCCTCCCTCATCCATCTCCCACCCTCTCGTTCTTTCTCTCTCTCTCTTTCCCTCTGTACCTTCCACTCGCTATCTCTCCCTCTTTCTTGCTTTCTCTCACTCTCCTTTCCTCCCTCACTCTCCCTCTCCCACTCTCTTATATTATCTATCTCTTATGTTCTCCCATATTTTTTTTCTCTAATGTTCTATTTCTTACACCTCTTTATTTCTTTCTTTCTCTTTGCTTTCTCTCACTCTCTTTGTTCTCTATCTCTCTTTTTCTTAATTTCCTCCTTTCCTTCACTATATCTCTCTCTTTCTCTCTCTTTCTTCCTCTTTCTCTCGATCTCTCCTCTCTCTCTCTCTCTTTCTATCTCTCAAACTCTAGCTATCTCTCACCTTCTTCTCTCCCTCTCCAAAATTCTCATTCTTTATCATTCTCCCACATGATTCACCCTATAACTCTTGCTCTCTCTCCTCTCTCACAGTCTACCTCTCACTATCTCACTCATTCTTTACTTCACTCTCTCCATTCGTCCGCCACATTATCACTCTCCCTATCTCTCTTGCTCTCCCTTTCTCTCTCTCTTTCTTTATCTCCCTTTCACTCTTGATCTCTCTTTCCCTCTTTCTTCTAATCTCTCTTTAGTTCTTTGTCTTCTCTCCATCTAAGAGAGAAAGGAGGGAAGGAAGAGTGAGGGAAAGTGTGTCTGAGAGAGATATATATAAAGAAGAAAGAGAAAAATGAGAGGAGTAATGGTAAGAGTGGAAGGGAGAGGGAGAGATGGTGGGAGAAAAAAAATGAGAGCATGTGAGAGACAGAGCAAGAGGGTGATATTTTATCTCTCTCTCTTTCACTATCTCTCTTTCTCAATCTCTCTGTCTCAATCTCTCCCTCTTTCTCGCTAAACCTCTCTCTCTTGCTCTCTATTTCTTTCTTTTTTATTCTCCCTCTCTCTCAGCCATCCATCTCTCCCCCTTGTCTTCCTCCTTCCGGCCTTTTCTCTCTAACCCCCTCCCCCTCTCTATTCTCTTTCTGACCCTAATTGTTGCACTCCCTTTTGGAGAGAGAGCAAAATAGACTAAGAGAGACATAGAGGGATGAAATGGGATGGAGAGAGAGAGCATCTTCTCCTCCTTCTCATTCTTTCTTTCTATCTTTTTATCACTATTTCTCTCCCTTCCTCTCATGATCATTTTTTACAAACTCTCTTCCATTCGATCATTAGAGAGATAAAGAAGCGAAGATGAGGGAAGGGAGAAAGTGATAGAAGAGAAAGAAAAGAGAATAGAGAATTAGAGATTACAAGAGAGAGTGTGACAGAGTTAGAGTGGGAGAAAGAGATTGTGAGAAATGAGAGATAGAGAGATAGATTGAGGAGACCGAGAGAGAAAGAGAGAGAGAAAGGGAGAGGATGCTTTATTCTCTCTCTCCTCTCTCCTTTACTCCCATCTTAACACTCCTACTCTGACATATTTTTTCTTTTTCTAATCACTCACTCTCTCTTATATCTCTTGCTCGATCTATCAATGTCTTCTCTCTCTTGCTCTCCATCTCTCTCTCTCTTTCTCTCCCTCCCTCCCTCTCGACAGACCAAGAAAAAGATATAGAGAATGAGAGAGAGAAAGAAGAGGATAGAAGAGAAGGCAGGAGGGAGGCAGATAGCGAGAGTATGCCTCCATCTCTTTCCATGCTCAGAGTCTCTCTCTCTCTTTTTCTATTAGTTCTCTCTAGCTCTCCTTCTCTGTCTTTATCCCTCACTTCATCTATCCCTCTCTCTTTCTCTCTCTTTCTCTAACTATCTTTCTCCCTCTTACTTTAAATCTATTTCCTCTCTCTCCCACTACCTCTCTCACTGTCCCTATCTCTTGAGAGAGATAGTGAAAGAAATAAAAGAGTGAGAGAGAGGGCGAAAGTTAGTGAGAGATAGTTCAAATGAGAGAAAGAGATACAAAAATCTAAAGAGCAAGAACTAGATAGAGTGAGTAGAAAGCAAGAAAAAAGGAGAAGAGTGAGAGCAAGAGTTAGAGAAGGAGAGTGAATTTTTTTTCTCTCATCTCTTCTCTTTCTATCGTAGGGTGGGAGAGTGTGAGAGGAAGAGAGATAGAAGAGGGTAACGAGAGAGGGAGGAGAAGAAATGAGTTTTGGAGGAAGGAAGTGTCATAGAGAGTGAGAAGAGAAATAAGAAGAAAAGATATATCTCACCCTCATCTTCCCACATCTCCTCTCCCCTTTTATCTCTCTTATTATCCCCCCCTCCCTCTTTATCCCTCCGATTACCTTGCTCTGACTCTCTGTCAGTAAGAAAGTGACAATGAGAGAGAGAATGAAAGAATGACAATAACAGAGATAGACATAGAGTAAGAGAAGAGGGAGAGTGTCAAGGAAAGAGATAAAAAGAGAGGAGGATCAAGGAAGAGGAAGAGATCTTCATTTGTCTCTCTCTCCCTCTCTCACTCTTCTCCCCCTCTTTCACATCTTTTATTCCTCTCTCACATTCTCTTTGTCTCTCACTCACTCTTTCTATCTATCTCTCTCTTCTCTAACTATTTTCTCTCTATATCTCTATTTGTTCTCTCTCAATCTTCTAACTCTCTCTTCATTTCTCTCTCTCATTTTCTGTCCCTCTCGCTCTTCTTTCACTTTCCCACTCTTGGTATCTCCCTCTTTGCTCATTATTTTCTCTCACTAGCACTCTCTATCCCTCCCTCGCTCATTTCTTCTCTCTCTCATTTTTTCTCTCATTAATATCATTCTTTATTCTTCTTTCTCTTTCTCTCATTCTATATCTGTCACTCTTTTTTATCATACTCTCTTTTTATATTCTCTCTCCTCTTCTCCTCTTCTTCTCTATCTCTCACATTCATTCTCTCTTGCCCTATCTCCCACTAAAACTCTCTCTCTTCTCTCTCTCCTTCCCTCCCTACTTATCCCTCTCCATTCTCTCTCACCCTCTATCTCTTATGTTCTGTGTTGCTTTCTCACTCTTACTATATCTCTCAAACACTTTCTTCCTTCATGTTCCTTGGCCTTCTCTCTCTTAATTCTCTCTCTCCCACGTCCTTCTTATTCTCCCTTGCTTGCCTTCATCTATCAATATTTATCCTTTAACTTCTCTCTAAGAAGAGGTGGGGGAGAGAGAGAAATAAAGAGAGATGGAGGGAGAGGGAGCCTTGTTTTATTCATTGCCTTGCTCTTTTTGTTTCTCTATCACTCCCTCAACCTCTTCCTGATTGAAATAGAAAAAGAAGGAGAATGGGCAAATAAGATAGAGAAAGTGAGAGAGAGATATATAGCCAGAGAGTCAGTGAAATGAGAAAAAGGTAGGTTGAAATATAGTGAGATAGGGAGAGATAAGGAAGAAGGGACAAAGAGATAGAATAGAGGGGGAAAGAAAGCAAGAGCAAAAGAGAGGAGGAAAAGTGAAAAGCTAGTGGAAGAGCAATTGAGAGAAAGATAGGGATAAAAAGTTTGGGACATTTGTGGGGAGAGAGAAGGAAACAGAGAGAGTGAGAATTAGAGGGAGAGGGAGAGGGAGAGGAAGAGGGAGAGATTGAGAAAGCGATGAGCGAGTGGGAGAGCGAGAGAGTGGGGAGAGAGGGAGAAAGAAAGTGTGGGAGAGGTTTTGCTCTATCTCTTCTTTGCTCTCCCTCCTCTCTCTCTATCGTCTATCTCTCTAACTAACACCCTTCCTCCCTCTCACTCATACCCTCGACCTTTTCTCTCTATCTCTCCTTATTTCGCACCCTCTCTCTTCTCTCTCACTTTATCTGTTTCTATCTCTCTTTCTCTACCTTTCATCCCTCCTCTCCCTCTCTCTCCCACTCTCTATTCCTCTCACACGTACTCCTTCTTTTCCACTCTTATCTCTCCCTATTCTCTCTATCTCTACTCTAACTCTCTCACTCCACTCACTTCAAATTTCTCTCTCTCTCTCTTTATTTCCCTCTTCTCTCTCTCTCTCTCACACACACTCACTTTTTGTTCATTTTTCACCCTCTAATTCTCTTGATCCCTCTTTTATTCTCTACTTATATCACTCAATCACTCACTCTTGCCTCTCTCTCACTCTCTCACACACACTTGCTCCCTCTTTCTCTCTCTATTCGCTTTCCCTTTCTTGCTCTCTATTTCTCATCTATATCTCACACATTCTCTTCCTATCTTTATTGCTTTTTCTCTCACACTTCTCTTTCCCTCACCTGCATTTCGCATGCTATCTACCTTTTCACTCTCTCTCACTCATCTTTATCTCTCTATTATTGGTATGGTATATTCATACCATAACATATGAACACTTAGAAATAGAATACTTATTGATGCTGAAACTCATAAAAAACAGAATGGCCTTATGAGTGGAGTCAAATATGCAATATTTATTGAAAAAAAATATTCGATTACTCTCTCTCTCTCAAAGAGAGATAACAATGAGAGAGATAGAAAGATAAGTCAAAAGGGAGAAAAAATACAAGGAAAGAAAGAGGTGAGTGAGAGAGAGGAATAGAGGGAGGGAGAGAGTAAGCAATGGATTGGAAGATAGTTTGAAGGAATGAAAGAAAGAGCAATAAAGAGAGGGTGAGATCATAAGTGGGAGAGAGAAATAACAGGAGATAAGCAGGTAAGGGGGAGAGATAGAGATGGAGACAAAAGAGCAATAGAGATGAGAAAGAAAAAAAATTAAGAGAATATAAGAGACATTGGAGGGATAGCAAAGGGAAATAACAATAATGAGAGGGAGAGGGATAGAGTGAGAGGCAAGGAGTGGGAGAGAAAGTGATAGAGAGATAATGAGAGAGACGAAGAGCGTGGGAAAGAAAAAATGCCAGTGATGATTTAGAGAGGGAGCGAGAAATAGAACAACATAAAGAGAGCGAGAAAGTAAGAGAAAGTGAGAAAGAGTGAGAGCAAGAGAATGAGAGAATGATAGTGATAGTGAGAGTGAGGGAGGGATAACAAGTGACATAAGGGGGGAGAGAGCAAGAAAAGATAAAGTTTCAACCTTCTCTCAAACTATCCCTCCCTCTTTTTTACTCATATTTTCCTTCCTGCTTCCCTCCACCCTCAATCATGCAACTTCCCTCCATCCATCCCTCCCACATTGCTCTCCATCTCTATCGCTCTCTTTTTTTCAATCTCTTAATCTCTCTATTCTCTCTCTCACACTCTCCCCGAGTCACTCTCTCCATCTCTCTCTATCAGCCCTCAATCACTCTATCTATCGTTCTCCCTCCCTCTCTCTTTTTTTCAAACAATAACTTGTCTCTCTCCTCATCCCTAATTCTAATTTCACTCTCTACCTCTCTCTGATTCTTTCTTTCCCTCCCTCTCTCTCTCCTCCTCCCTCCCTCACTCCCTTTTCCTTTCTCCCTATATTTTTTCTGTCTCAGAGAGATTGAGGGTGAGAGAGAAAGATAAAGGGACAAAAAAAGGGAAGGACGATGTGAGATAAAGGGATGGGGATATAGACAAAGTGGGAGTTAGAGAGGGAAGGAGAAAAGGAGGCATTGAGCGAGAGCTTCAAGATAGAGAGAGAGGACAGGACAGTCGTAGTGAGAGTCAAGGAGAAATAAAACAGAAAGGTAGAAATAATAAAAAAAATACGTGGAGAGATATATAGTTAGTGTGACAAACAAAAAAAGAGAAAGGAAAAGTGATCGATGGGGAGGGAGGGAGAAAAAGATAGAGAGATAAAGAGTTATAGAAAGAGAATTAAACTTGAGATGGATAGAAGAGATAAGGAAAAAGAGAGTAAGTAGAGAGCGACAGTGAGGGGGAGGGATGGAGGGAGAAAGAGAAGAAACAAGAATGTGGAGAGCTAGAAAGTGGAGAAAGAGATGGAGAGCAAGAAGGAGATGGAGGATAGGAGATAGAGAGAGTGGGAGAGCAATAGAAAAAGAGAGAGAGAGTGGGAGAGTGAGAGAAGAGGGAGAGTAATAGAGGTTGTGAGAGAGAATGTGAGAGGGAAGAGTGAAGGACAAAAAGGGATAGCGAGGGAGAAAAAGAGGGTAGAGAGAAGAAGTTAGTTAGAAAGAGATAGCAAGATGAAATATGGAGGGATAAATGAGAGAAAGAGAGAGTGAGAGTAGTTAGGTGGATAAGGAAAGAGATAGTGAGGGATAGGAAGGGTGGGAGGAGAAGTAAGAGACTAAAGGAGAGAAAAATACATAGAAAGAAGGAAGGGTGTGGATGAGAAAGAGAAAGATAAAGCAGAAGGCATATAGATAGATAGGGAGGGGCAGGGAGGAACAAGGAGGTAGGGTGGGAGAGGAAGTGGAGTGAGAGAGAATATGAGAGAGTAGAAGAAACGACTGAAATATAGAGGGAGAGAGATGGATAGAGCTAAAGGGAGAAAGAAAACATGCGAGATGGAGAGCTAGGAAGATGAGAATGAGAGAATAAGAAAGATGCAGAGGTAGAAAGAGATGCGGCTGAGATAGCGAGAGAGTGAGCGAAAGAGAGTAGGAGAGAAAGAAAGAGAGTAAGAGAGTGATATAAACTAAGGGAGATGGAGATAAAAAAGTGTGAGAGAAAAGGAGTAGGAGAGAAAGCAAGAGAGATGGTAGTGAGAAAGAGATGCCTCAGACATTTCCTTCTTTGTCCCACCTCTTGATCTCTCCTTTCTGTCAACCTCTTATTTCTATCTCACTTTTGTCTTCCTCAATTAGCTCTTTCTTTCTCCATCTCTTCATCTACTTTTGTGAGAGATGAGGGAGAGAGAAAGAGTTAGAGGGTGAGACATGAAGAATTTGATTGGGGAGAGTTAGCTAAGGAATGCTCAAGGTAGAGAGAGGTAGACCGTGCAAGAGGAGGGAGGAACAAGAGTTTGAAGGTAATACATGAGGGAGAGTAACCAAGAATGAGAGTTAGTGAGCGAGCAACGAGGGTGAGCGAGAGAGATAGAGCTTGAGAGATAGAGGAAGACAGAGAGAGAGGAGAGATAAAGAAGAAAGAGATAAAAAAAAGAGCAA
Source organism: Phalaenopsis aphrodite (assembly GCA_003013225.1). NCBI lineage: Eukaryota > Viridiplantae > Streptophyta > Magnoliopsida > Asparagales > Orchidaceae > Phalaenopsis > Phalaenopsis aphrodite. The sequence continues at coordinate 124,438 of NEWO01000482.1, forward strand.
GCGAGAGAGAAAGATAATAAGAGAGAGGAAGAGATCAAGAGAAAAAAAGATAGAGAACAAGAGAGTGAGGGAGAGAGATAGAAGTGAGCGTTATAGCAAGCAAGAGAGAGCATAAGAGATAAAAAAATATGAGAGAAAATAAGAGCTAGATAATATAATAGAAGAAGAGGGAGGGAGGGGGAGCGAGGGAGGGATGGAAAGTGAGAGAAATCAAGAGGGAGTAGAACCTAGGGTTGGGTAGATTATTATAATCTTATATTTCTGCTTTACATAAAATGCCCTCACATACATTTTGAGTTTAAGATGGTGGAAATAGAAGACTCGCCATGAACGCCTTTTATAGTTAACAATGTCGTCTTTCTTGTACATTCATATTGTACTTTTTATGCTTACAAAACTCGCATGCTAAAGAATAATGTCACTCTGCATGAAAACTAAAACTATCATTAAAGCCAAAAAACCAAACCAAAACAAAAACTAAAATAAAATTAAGATGAAAATCACCTCCACAACATTCATATGTCAACTTAAAATTTAATCACAAACATCACACAAAGCAACAACTACAACTAAATTAAAATGTCTCTATCAGATGATCGGGAGTCCCTTGGAGGAGGTAACCTACGATTGCTAGCGAGGCTTCCCACAGTCTAAATGCAATTATTGAATTAAGTTGGGCTAGTAAATTCATTTGGAATAAGTGAATCTAATTGAAAATAGTGGTGCCGGAACGAGGGAACCATGGGATCCTAATCGATGCCTCTCTAATCAACTTTAACATGCCCCATAAAATTTAAAGAACTTCAATCATATGGCCACCTGATTTGACATCATAAATTAACACATTAGAAAACTTAAATTCATCACGAAAGGAGCTTGGAACTAGCATGGCGGGCAGCACAGCCATCTTCAACAGGAAAACATGTATTTCCCAACTAAACCAACTTCCTTCCTTAGAATTAAAAAACCAAGCCATATGACTTTGAGGTTGTTTGCTTATGAAACATAAATCCTCACCCTATCTTTAGGCCTTTGTATAGCCTTGCTATACAATATAAAACTCGTCATAGGATTCCGAGGTTGTCATTCGTCACGACCTAAATCCTCACATCTTTCAAGCTATTTGTGTGATCGTTTCACACGAATGTAAGACCTAATAAAAAAAATTGGCAGGATGAAACAGTCAAGTAAATTTCTCCTCAAAACTGAAGCCAAACTATAGGATAGACCGGGAAGTCACTAAGGTTCTCCTCTGAATTAATGACATCCCCTAGTTCTTCCTCCTTTGGATTTTACAACAAATATTCCAAATTTGAGCCAATCCATTTTCACGCCACTTGGTCTGATCTCGTTGGAAGGTCCTATCCTTTGACATCTTTAAAGATAATATTTCATGATTTTTATTAAGAGTTTTCTTAAGTGACTTCACTCATTTAAGATGTAATTAATTATAAGGGCTTGCGTTTATAGAAAGCTTGTCAGAACCCAACTTAATATAAACCTTATTTAATTCTTCATATTAAATAGGAGAAATTGTTGGCAAATAAAATAGTTTTGTAGACCAAATAGACGTCATATATTTCTCAATTTATTTGATTGAGCCTCATCCTCAAGTCTTATGTTTATCCTTCCGGATAGATATGGGGTTTGAGGTACAACACTATTTCATTTAAACTATGAAAAATATGGGGTCAATTCGATTTCATATTTTCCTAAGCAATATATATGTAAATTAAAATTTCCTCCTGAAGCCGACGATGGGATTTTGATTCCGATGACTAACAACTTCTTACGGGGAACTTCTCAACCAAAATAGCGTCGACAGCTAGATTTACTTTCTCTTGCAGTCATTCTATCTATATTATGCATGTATATGAATTTTATAGGGTGTTGTAGTTGTTAGTAGATTTAAATTTTACTTTTTAAGGAATTATTATCTTAAAAGTAGTGCTTGGGACAAGCTTTTCTCTCCATTTAAATCAATAAATATTATCTTCAGACATCAGTAATGTGTCCAAGTCCCTTTTGGACCACATTACTCTTCTTCTGTTGATGTACTTTAACCATTTATGTCTTGGGAAAGTACGGCCAACTCTTTGGACTTCAGGACTGTCTGTTCAATCACTTTTGAACGATTCAGGAGGCCATTAAGGACTCTTTTAATCTTCTTGTGGGGTCGGAACCTCAATAAGTGTGTTGGTGGACTAGTTACACCTAGGCATTGTGTGTTGCTAAATGGGTCCCGCACTAGGTCCTAAACACTTTGCATCTCCCTTCCCAGTCTGATTTGCTATTTTACAAATTAAATCAAATTTTGTTGTGTCGTGCGTGCTTCAAAATTAATTTAATTTTTCTACTTTTATTTTGCCTTTTTACGAAAAATTTTAAAATTCCCACAAATTAAGATTTACTCGGTCTACAGATCAACCTCTATTAATTTTTAGTGCTTACACTAAGATAACAAGGTTTTGGCCATATAACTAACCATAGAGCTTTCTGTTTTAAAGCTGTTGCAATGTCCTACCCAACGCTAACTTTTTCTTGCAACTTGCCGATGAGCCATGACGCCCGCAATGTTGCTCCTACCATTATGTTCGGAGCCAGATTTGAAGACCTTGAGGTTATTCTCGGGAAGGCCCCGTTCTTCATAATGAAAGTCACCACTTCAGAAATTTAGGAGCCTTCTGCTGAATTCTACCTGAACTGTTTTCAGGACTTCCCTTCTTATAAGAATTCCAAGTCTACTATTGCCACTAAGGCACCAACAAAGATTGTTGTCCCCGCTACTGCTAAGGAGAAAGAAGTAATGATCATTGAAGATTTGATCGAGGGATTGGCTGTCTCGCCAATAGTATTCGAAATTAGATCGAGTTCAAGAACTACACCACTAACTCGAACTCAAAAGGGAAACCGCAACAGAAGAGTTCGGAGGGCTACTAAAGCCCAGACTCCTGAGGAAATACCTGTAGAGGAAAAGCCTCACCAAGAGGAGTTACGATTACCGGAAATATGTCCACTTCTGCTGGGAACTAGATTTCATCCTTTAATGGATACCGATGTAGACGAGAGTATTCGGAAAATCGCTGCTGCATTACCGACACTTCAATAATAAGGTGTGGAGAGAAATAAAACCTCTTCTATCACCCGAGTCAGTTTAGTTTTTTTGAGGCTAGCCTCTAAAGAGGCATGCTTAGTCAATGAATTACTAAATGAGTGGGACATGCAATGTCCCCGGGTATGAAGAAAGAAATTTTAAGGGACATCAAGTCTGTCAAATGACCTCACTAGTTAACTGAAGATTTGCCTGCTCGTATTCCCGTCTAGTTCTGCATGAGAAGCAGAGTTGATACCGCTATTGTCACCATAAATTCTACCGTTACCAGGACCACAGGCCATTGAATAGTTAAGTCAAGACTGAGTCCAAGAATCCTATTGAGCACACACCACAAAAACATTCCTAAAAATTCAAAAGAAAAGATGAAGAAATTACCTGGTACCATAGCTAGTCTGCACCATCGGGAGCATACTTCTCCTTGAAATCCCGATGTTTTTGGTAGGACACCCCGTCCTGAGACATCACCTTCAAAGAAGATGGTGTGGATACCCAAGGTCGTTGTATCAATATGGTCCATTAAGCCTGTAGAACAAGATCATGGAATGAAGCTAGGTTCCGAAGTATCTGACATTGTTGCAGTTGTTGCCAGTGAAATCAAAGAGCAAGAAGAGGAGGACCAGCAGGGTCCTCCAGACCTTAGAACAATCAAAGAATCAATGATTAAAGAAAAATTTGAAAGGATCATAACTGAAATTTCTGAGTTCGCTCGAGAGCACGGAGTCTCCATCGATAATGATGATGAAGATTTTGATTATAAGGACGACTATGAAGAAGATTTCATGGATGTTCATGTCATCAAAACCAAGGGTGTTGCATCTGCGTGTGAGGTTCAACCTCTCATCGAAGAGAAAGATGTAGTTGAGCTGTGTAGGGCTATTCTCTAAGGGATGAGCAAGTCAGCCAATTGGAGAAAAGGATAGAAGAGATGGCTGCCGCCATGACCTCCATGGCCACCATTCAGGGGCAATCACAAGCATCGCAATTAGCCTCTCCGGAGATCAACCATCCAGAAATCATACATATGATGGATGAAAGAAGAGAAGTTGCCTCAGCAAATAGAGATGAACAACAAAAGAAGGATTTTCCATCAAGCGCCATACCAGAGAAGGAATTTAAGCAAATGGCTCGGGAGGCCTTAACCCAATCTAAGGGCGGTGGTAGACCCTATCTGGAGGAATTTGATGTTGTACTCTTCCCGAAGGGTGGCCCCAAACTTTAAGATATTTGATGGGACTGGAAATCCCAGACAACATAAAGCACATTTTCGAGCTAGTTGGGGCAACACAAGAAATAGCAAATCTTTACTCTTCCAATAGTTCGTCAGCAACTTGTCAGGGATCTCCTTCAATTGGTATGCTGATTTACCCAATAGATCAGTGAAAACCTTTGTCGAGCTGGAAAAATTATTTGAGACAAGATTTGTCGGAGTGCAACATCATGTCTCTATAGGAGAGCTCATGATGAAAAAAAAAAGCCCAATGAAACTTTGGTGGACTACATCTTGATGTGGAGAAACCGTAGCATGAAGTGTGAACTTCAGCTACAGGAACATCATGCAATTGAGATTTTACTCAAAAGTATTCATGACTCAGTAGCTTTCATGCTCAAGGGACTTACCATCAAATCCTTTGAGAAGCTACTGAGTAAGGCCAGCAGCCTTCAAGAAGAAATCAAACATGTGGATTCACATGAGAAGTCCAAGATAGCTAGAGTGTTTGAAAAGAAATCAGGAACAGTAGCTACTATCGACAAGGGAAAAAAACCAATGAAGATATATGCAAAAAATCCTCGTCAATCTTCATCACAGCAGGCTCAGAAATAGAATCGCTAGTCTAACTAGCGACCACCTCAACGAGGATCATCTCGAACAGATAATAAGAGAATATCTCTGACAGAACGACAGAAAATGGTGTATTTCTTCAAAGATAAAGTTGTGTCTAAAATGTTCAGAAGTTTGATGAAAAAGCCTAGTTCAGACTATAAGATCCAAAGAAACCCGAAGAAGTTGACAAGAAAGATGAACCAAATTATTTCCCATACCACAGATTGATGGCGCACACTATAGAAGAATGTTTAATTTTTAAGGATTGGCTCGATAAAAATCTCAAAAAAGGAAATATAACGATATCGAAAGAATATTTAAGAGAACCAAAAAAGGTTCCACAAATATGATTTTGGTCGAGCCAACTTCTCTGATTGATCCATATACTAGAGAAGAGGGATGGAGTATGACTTGGGACAAGCTCAAGGGGGTCCTAAACTAAATAAAAGGTTCATCAAAATAATCTTCTACATATTTCAAAAAAGATGAATGGAATGAAGTTTGGAGCAAATCATCCATGAAAATATTAAACCAAATCCAGAATGCGTTACAAGAAACCTCAGGTCAGATTCTTCAACCTACCAAGCCCAAGTTGAAGATTTTACCACAAGAGCCGTCGTCATCAAAGACAAAGAAAAAGAAAAACACTACCACTATGAAGATTGATATCATGGGGGGTAGGATAGGGGCCGCCTCTACTAGAGTGGTTATCTCGGAATTGGGGAAGAAAATCCTCGAACCCCTGATTTTGTATGATTATCTTTTGGCCCCTCCTGGGTCTTATGAATACAATGATTGTCATTTTGGCTACATTTTAACTATCTCTGGCAATGACATAATTGATAATGACCAATCTAGCCTCGATCTTGATTCCCGCAATGATCCTCAAATCGTACTTAAGTCCGATGAACTCACTAACAAAACTGAAGAAGAAATCAATGATGCTAGCTACTACAACACCGAGAGTGAGGAACCAATTCTCAAGCACCACGATGCACCAATTGCCATCAACCTAGATTATTTTGACAAAGAAGACACACTGGAAGATTCGATAATCATATCTTAAGATAAAGGAATTGCAGAAGTGAACTTAAGGAGTGGGAGAGTATTACCCCCAAGACTAGCTCTGATGGGTAAATGAAAACAAATAGTAACTCAAAAAGAACTACCTTCACTTCCACTAGTGGAAGAAGCACATAACCAAGAGAAAATTAGAGGACCATACAAAGTGGATTGCAACTTGCTAGCTCATCTTAGGAATTCGCCGGCCTGATTAAGCGTCTACGACACTCTGATCGTGTCAAAGGAGATGAGAGAGTCTCTCGTTATCGCCTTGCTTGACCTAGAGATATATTTAGCCCAATTGGCCAGCACATCCTCAGATGAAGTTTGTTCGTTGAAAGAATAGCCTGGGTTAACCTTCACAGATGAAGATTTATTGCTTGGTACATCTCCGTTAACATCAACAGATTTGTGTTGTCCAAAGTTTTAGTAGATTTTGGAGCATCTTTTAACTTTATGAGTCTATGAACATGGCTTATTTGGACATCGAAGCTCAAGAGCTTACGACCGATAAAATTATTTTAAGAGGAATCAACCAAAAGGGAGAAAGAGCCCTTGGATTGATTACATTGTTTTTGAAAGTTGGAGAACTAGCAACAACCGCCAAGTTTCATATCATCGACGCTGAGACCTCTTTCAATGCTCTACTGGGTCGACCGTGGATTCATGAACACAACATGGTTCCATCTTCTCTACACCAGTGCATCAAGTACTACAAAGATGGACATGAACATTGCATCAAGGGAGATCTACAATAATTTTCAGTTCATGAAGTTAGCATTCTTGACGATGCTGCATACTACGTGCCTCTAAAGAAAACTGTTTTCTCTCGTGAAACTGTGATAAACAAAAGTAAATATTCAGAAGAAGTACAATGGCAGGGCCATTCAACTCCGCTTCAGCGATCTTCCACCACTCTTTTGCAATAAATTGGTGGACTTCTTCTAGTTCGCGCACCCAAGGTCGAGGCCGGGGACATGGACGGGGAAGAACCAACTTAATAATTGAACAAACTAGGCCAACCATCAACATTGGTGATGAGGATAGTTCTGAAGATGAAATAATGATGACAAAATAGAATAAACTTCAATATGAGATATCCTTTGAAGAAGTTGATAAAATTGAATATGAGACAATGTATGATCGCATAAATCACTATGTGAATGCTATAACCCTTGTTCCGATCCTCCCTCAAAAGGTCGAGAGTTTAGAGGTCAAGGAAGTCAATAGTGTTGGTTCAAAGCCGATCAAATTTTATCGTGCTTCTATTTCTACCAATCTTGAAAATCATTTAAATTTGGATGATGATCCTATTAAAGTCGTATAATTACCTTTTGGTTACTTCTTTCCATATGTACAAACTTTAATTCAAGAGGTACATTTACCAAAACAAATAATAAAAGATAAATTATAACTTTTTGAAGAGTTATGGAGTCGTTTAAATTTAAATAATCCTATGAGAATCATTTAAATTTGGATGATGATCCTATTAAAAGTCGAACTCCCAGATCAAAATAGGGTCTCAGATTTAGTACAGTCGGGCGAGAAGATGATTCAAAATTTTTCATGGTTGTTGCTAGTGAATCAAAAGAGGAATGTCTTGACATAGACTACGACTTTTCTGATCAACTGCTAGAGAATGCTCTGCTAGAATTTGAAGAAGAAATCATGTCAACTGTTGATAAGTTAAAGGAAATCAACATCAGGATATAAGAACAACCCCGACCCACATTTATAAGTTATCTACTCAATGATGAAGAATCTCTGTAATTGATTAGATTGTTAACAGAATTCAAAGATTGCTTCGCATGGAGCTATGATGAAATGTCAGGATTGTCAGCATAAATTGTTGTTCATAAACTTAGGGTGGACATGAATATAACACCAGTAAAACAAGCTCCCAAAAGAATGCACCTCGAAATAGAGCAACAAGTAATTGTTGAGGTGAAAAAATTAATAGATGCTAACTTTGTAAAAGAAGAGCAATACCCCACATGGTTGGCAACATTGTACCTATTAAAAATAAAAATGGACAAATGTGTGTTTGTGTAGACTTCAGGGATTTGAACAAGGCATATCCAAAAGACGAATTTCCACTACCAATACCAGAAATGATGGTCAATATCTCTTCAACACACGAAATTTTCTCTATCATGGATGGATCATTAGGATACAACCAAATCAAGATGGCTCCCGACGATGCAACACTTATAGCCTTCGGAACACCGATTGGACTTTCTGTTACACAATGATTTTATTTGACCTAAAGAACACTAGAGCAACATACCACCGTGCAATGACGAAGATTTTTTACGACCTCATTCACAATCACGTAGAATGCTACGTGGACGACTTGGTCATCAAAAGTAAACGAAAAATAGACCATTTGTATGAATTGTGGATTGTGTTTGAACGGTTACGACAATATGACCTTAAAATGAATCCCTTAAAGTGCACTGTTGGCGTTACCTCTAGGAAGTTTCTAAGATTCATTATCCATCATCGGGGAATTGAGATCAAACCAGATAAGATTAAAGCTATCTTAGAAATGCCTCCTCCTAAAACCTTGAAACAACTACATTCCTTCCAGGGGAAGTTGGCATATCTGAGAAGTTTAATGTCCAATCTCTCTGGTAGATGTCAACCCTTTTTGACATTAATTAAAAAGGACGTCATATTTTTTTGGGAAGAGAAATGCAAGAAGGCCTTTGAGGACATTAAACAATATTTAATGACACCTCCTTTTTTGGTAGCCCCTAGCTCAGGGAAACCTTTGATACTTTATACTGCGGCCTTAGACAACTCCCTTGGAGCCCTCTTAGCCCAAATCAATGATGAGGGTAAAGAAAGCACACTTTACTATTTGATTCGTCGACTGATACCGACAGAAGAAAGGTATCCACCCATTGAGAAGCATTGTCTAGCGTTATTTTTTGCCGCCCAGAAGCTTAGACATTACATGCACTCTCATAGGATTACTGTAATTTCAAAAATTAATCATTTGTAATATTTGATGACCCGACCAATACTCTCCGGACGTCTAACTTGATGGTCAATGATCTTATTGCAATTTCATATAATATTTGTTCCTCTCCGTGCTATCAAGGGATAGGTTCTAGCAGACTTTCTCACTACACAACCACTGTCGGCTGGGTCTCCCCTCAACGATGAGTTACCAGACCAGCAAATAATACAAATGGAATTCTTTAGTGCACAATATTGGGAAAGGTACTTTGACAGTGCTTCATCAGCCAGGAAATACAAAGGATCAAGCATGGTTATACCAGGTAAAGCAGAGATCAGTTTAATCTTTATCACGTTAGATAAGGGTATGTTGAGGTTCTCATACCACCTGACAGAGCCGTGCACCAACAATGAAGTTGAATATGAAGCTCTAATCACTAGATTAGAGTTGACAATCCAAATAGATATAATAGAGATTTCCATCTATGGTTACTCACAACTCGTCATCCAGCAAGTTGTCATACATTACAAAATTCTGAAACCTTGACTAGCAGAATATCATTGGTATGCAATGAAGCTGCTGGAAAACATTCCTTATGTGACTTTATACCGCATTCCCAGAGGAGATAACACCCTTGCCGACGCTCTAGAAAAACTTGCTAAGGAGCTGGCGTGTCCCACGGAAGATTCCATTGAAATCACAGTACAAGGAAGATAAGTTCTATCTTAAATCAACCTCAACAATGTACACAAGCTCGGAAAAGAAGAAACAATGATTGCGGTTCCTGACATCAGTGAAGATTTGCGCAAGCCATTAATAGAATATTTGAAAACTGGTAAGATGCCAAAGGACAAATCTAAAGCACATCACATTACAAAAAGGGCAATGTCATATGCCTTAGTTGGCGATGTCCTCTACAAAAGATCATTCGATCAAATATGGCTACAATGCTTGAGCAGAGTCGAAGCCCGAAATATTATCAAAGAAGTACATGCTAGATTGTGTGGCACTCTCCAGTCAGAGCCAAAAATGTAAATAAAGACCAAAAGACTCAGATATTATTGGTGAGCGATGATGTCTGACTGCATGGATACAACCAGAAAATGTCACCAGTGCCAAGTGCATGGGGTGATCTTGCACCAACCTCTGAATGTGCTATACCCAACAGTTTCCTCGTGACCATTCGAGTGTTGGGGCACAAACATAATAGTTCTGATAGACCCTCCATCTTCCAAAGGACACAAATTTATACCTGTTGTTACAGACTATTTCTCTAAATGAGTGGAGGTAGTGTCATTACAAGATGTTACGACACATCACGTTCTTCAATTCTTCAAAAGACAAATTGTTTACTATTTTTGAGTACCACAAAGAATAATTTCTGACAAAGGGACGACTTTCAAAAGCACCAAAATCAATAATTTCATCAAACGACACTGGATAGATTGGAGATACTCTACAATTTACTATCCCAGAGCAAATGGATTGGATGAAGCCTTCAACAACACATTGGTACACATTTTGAAGAAAACATTGGATGAAAACAAATGAGATTGGCACAACAAATTGTTAGAAGCTTTGTGGGCCTATTGAATGAATTTCAGGACTCCCACTTAGTGTAAACCCTACATGCTCGTGTGCGGGTCTGAGGCCGTGCTACCGTTAGAAATTCAGATGCCATCTTCTAGAGTCACAATCTCCAACCAACTCACAATAGAAGAAAGTGCAAAGCTCGGACTTGAAGAACTAGAGAGTCTTGAAGGAAAATTACTTGAAGCACAACAACATTTAGAACTTTACTAGGCAAAGATGGTACAAGCTCATGACAAATTGGTCCTCCTAAGCACATTCAAAGTTGGTCGAACAGACCTATTCTTGGATGTTGCAAGATAGGTGGAAGTTTTCATCTGACATGGGAGGGACCATTTGTCATTGAAAAGGTCTACGTAGGAGGAGCATACAAGTTAGTAGATTTCCAGGGTGAAAGACCTATGCTACCAATCAATTAAAGACATGAAGACATACTACGCAACCTGACATTGCTTGCCACCACTTGATTTGAAATTTTGAAATTTTGAAATTTTGATTGTTTTGGAGTTATCTATGTTGCCAAAAGTTTGTGACTGGTCCAAAATTTTTGTAACAATTTAACTTCAATATAATGAAAAATTTTGAAAAGAATTACACTTCAAATTCTCTCCTTTCTACCTGTGAACGTAATATTCTACTAAATTACACAAAATTCGCACATAAATGAATGATCTCTTCACCAAAATAAACTAAAATTTTCTTTAATAAAACTTTGTTTTGTTCTTATTCACGTTAAGTTTCAGTCCACTGACATTTTGCTTGTTGTCTACAAAGAGCAATGTCAGGTCAAAGGCTGATCTATGCCTCTAAAGATGGCTAGAATGTCGCACTAAATGAAGAAATGGCGCTGCAGGGCGGCACTATAGATTTCACATGGAATTTAACCAAGTCGGCATGGATTACGAGAGGCCTTTAATGAATGTCATCAGTCGACATAAAAAGGATGGGTTGCCCTCACTGCTAAGGTTGACCACTAAAGACAAAGTGTCGCTAAAAGGAAAGAATGTGATGGTGTAATAAGAACCGATGGAGGGGCCGAGCCTTCTACCATCCATGATAGCTATGCCAATTGGGGGCCTGGTCGCTGCTGATAATGAAATATTGCCAGACGCTCTACTACAAAGAACACATCGCAGAATTACTAGCCGCTGAAAGAAGAGGGCATTCTTACGAGAGGAGAAAAAATGACAAAAAGAGGCAGAAAAATTACTCACCCCTGTTCCTGAGGGGAACATTTATGACCCAGGCATGAGAGAAACTTCTTCAAGTATGCCTGCTACAGATGATGAATCCAGGTTTGTTACAGAGCCAAAAATACCACTAGCTTCAGATGTTTTGTGCACGAATTTCCCTACTTGCAACACTGAAATACCTTCACGATTGTCGGCTATGGGGGCATTCGGAGAATTCCTGGACTGCAATGTCTTACACCTACAATAGTACAGTACCTTAGAGGAGTACGCCTCTATAGATGATGGATCTCAGACAATGGATTACCTGATAGAGGTAGAGCCATATGTCCCAATGGATGCAAAGTCATATGTTCTGAGGGGTACAAAGCCAAACGTCCCGTGAGACGAAGGATCATACATTCCATTAGAGCTAGAGTCAGCACCAGCTTGGGTTCCCACTATCGTTGAAACAAGGGAACTTCCATGACAGTCACCAATCATAAGCATGACAGAATATTACAAAATAAGCAAAGTGACCAAAAGAAATTTTGAATTCTATGAAGAAGTACAAGTGAGGATCATCAACATACTGGAAGGATTGGAAATATACACCAGGGTCTTCTCAGAGGGTGATGAACAAAATATTCTTGACTGCATTTTTGACCTAAGGGACAGAGGTCAAATGGATGCGAGGAAAAGGGAGAATTACTATCCAGTGTGGCTGCTGCTACAACTTTACAAAAGGTAGACAAGGAAATCTGCCTTGGATTCTTAGACATGATCAGGTAGATCCACTTTCACAGAGGATAAACTGGATGATTAAAAGAATTGTCAGGTGGAGTAGACTGCCCGCTAACTATATTCCTAATAGTTGCATTATCAACATCTACAACAAAGGTGATTGCATTCCTCCACATATAGACCATCATCACTTCGTGAGACCTTTCTGCAAGGTCTCATTCAAGAGTAAGAACAACATCTTATTTGGGAAATAAATTGACATCATTGGCCCTGGTGAGTTCAGAGGATTTGTGGAGATTCCCTTACCAGTTGGCTCAGTACATGTTCTTAAAGGCCACGGTGCAGAAGTTTCCAAGCACTGTATTCCAGGAGTATGACACTATAGAGTGTCTATGACCTTCCGATGGATGGAAGACAGTAAAATACCGTACAAATTTCAGCCAGATCTAGAATTGGAGAAGTTGCTACCACACGAGTTATGAGAGGGTTGCACCTCTAAGTTCATGCAAAGGAAACTCTGTCCTGGAGCATGGCTTAGAAGTTCTATTCGATCAGGACCTCATCACAACAGGAGTAGATGGTCAAAGGATTCTTTTCTGCTTTACCACATTACAACAAATACGATATATATCAGAGATACTCAGCCCATGATATGTACTTGGCGTGAGATATTTTGGATGTACTTTAATGCAGTTAGCATATTGTAGTTTTTGAGGCATTAACCTACACTTGATCTGTAAAATTTATTGAAGAAGATTAATGAAGTATCTTTCAGAAATTTGTTTGTTTGTTCAATTGCCCCAATTGTATGATAGATAAAAGCCACAAACCATATGTTGGTTCAAAATTACAATGAAGAAAGAATGAAACAACAAAATTTGACAATAATAAAAAAAATTAAAAATGAAATAATCAACAAACAAACAACCAGAAAAATTTTTTTTAAAAATCAACCAAATAAAATAAAATTTTTAAAAAACATATTATTAAAATTAAACATGATGAAAATAATAAGAAAAGAAAATAAATCTGTTGAGTTGATTCTCTCGATTTCGAGGCCTCTTACTCTTTCCTCATAAAGCACAACTATCCTAGTCTGCACTAATTCTCTTCCTACCCCCGCAGAATTTCATATTCTGCACAAAACATCACAAAATTTCACAAACCTTCTTCAACAATGTCAACCTTTGCACATGACATATATCTTTGGATTCAACATCACCAATTCTTATTTTTGAATCAGTCCCCAACTTCTGACTCGCTCATTTTAAGATCGGTCCTTAATTTTCGACTCTCTTTTTGAGATTGATCATTAACTTTCAATTCTTATTTTTGAATCAGTTCTTAACTCCTGATTCACTCCTTTGAGGTCGGTCCTTACCTTCCGACTCCCTTTTGAGATTGATCATTAACTTTCAATTCTCATTTTTGAATCAGTCCCCAACTTCTAATTTGCTCTTTTCGAGGTCGTTCCTTAACTTCGGACTCTCTTTTTTAGATTGATCATTAACTTTGAATTCTCATTTTTGAATTAGTCCTTAACTTCTGATTCACTCCATTGAGGTCGGTCCTTACCTTCCAACTCTCTTTTGAGATTGATCATTAACTTTCAATTCTCTTTTTTAATCAGACACCAACTTCTGATTTGCTCTTTTTGAGGTTGGTCCTTAACTTCCGACTTTCATCTTGAGATTGATCATTAACTTTCAATTCTCATTTTTGAATCAGTCCTTAACTTCTGATTCACTCCTTTTCAAGGTTGGTCCTCACCTTTCAACCCTCTCTTGAGATTGATCATTAACTTTCAATTCTCATTTTTGAATCAGTCCTTAACTTCTAATTCAGTTTTTTTAGGTCGGTCCTTACATTCCGACTCTCTTTTGATATTAATCATCAACTTTCAATTCTCATTTTTGAATCGGTCCTTAACTTCTAATTCACTCCTTTGAGGTTGGTCCTTACCTTCCAACTCTCTTTTTGCATTGATCATTAACTTAAATTTCTCATTTTTGAATCAGTCCCCAACTTCTGATTCGCTCTTTTTAAGGTTGGTCCATAACTTCCAACTCTTTTCCTGAGATTGATCATTAACTTTCAATTCTCATTTTTGAATCAGTCCTTAACTTCTGATTCAATCCTTTTCGAGGTCGTTCCTCACCTTCTGAAACACTGTTCTGAGATTGATGATCAACTTTCAATTCCTATTTTAGAAACAGTTCTTAACTTTTGATTCGCCTTTTTTGAGGTCGGTCCTTAACTTCCAACACTCTTCCTGAAATTGATCATTAACTTTCAATTCTTATTTTGGAATCAGTCTTTAACTTTTGATTCCTCTCTTCTTTTGATGTTTGTCCCTAACTTCTGACCCTCTTTTGAAATTAATACATAAACTTCAATTCCCACTTCAGGTCAGCACTTACATACTGATTCCCATCCTCTATGGAAACCTGAAATCTGATAACTAAAACAAACTCTCCAATCCCTAGTGAGAGTTCCTACTTCTTGACTTCAATCAAGTATTCATCTGCTAATTCCCCAGCGGAAACAAATAACACACACAATTCTACATTCCTTTTATTTTTGTTGACTTAGAAGTTTGTATTGGTTTTATTGATCTCGTCGATTGGTCCCTGGATACTGCTAATATGCACAGTATAATAATAATTCAGATTATATTTCACTTATATTTGCTTATTTTACATCAAAACTAAAAACTTGATCCTGAAGAAAACTAAGAATTCAACTTTTAATTTATATATATTGGGGTACTACACAAGTATAAGTATTATTATC
The DNA here is from genome assembly GCA_003013225.1 of Phalaenopsis aphrodite. Classification (NCBI taxonomy): domain Eukaryota; kingdom Viridiplantae; phylum Streptophyta; class Magnoliopsida; order Asparagales; family Orchidaceae; genus Phalaenopsis; species Phalaenopsis aphrodite. Next base: position 139,698 of record NEWO01000482.1, read on the forward strand.
AAGTAATATAAAACTTTTTTATTAAGACTTGAATATCAAACCCACAAGGAGAATGCGCAATATGCACTATTGAACAACAAACTTTCTATTTTTAATAAAAAGATAATTATCTAAAATATAGAAGATTTTTACAGTAATGAAAATTTAAATATTTTTGGTATTTTCAATATTTTGATAGAACAATAACAATTGAAAAAGATAACTAGTGTTCTTGTAGAAGAAAAGCACAAAGTATGAAAATATATTTTTTCTTGTTATGAATCAGTAATAAGTATAGGAATTTTGTTGTAGACGTATGCAAATTGTGTTGTGCCAAATATGAGCAATAATATTCTTTACCCTTACTAGAGATACTATAAAGAACATTGGCTAGTTTAGGGTTTGAATAGTTCTGAAGAACAGGTAGGCAGGGAAGATACTGGCTCTCACTCTAGAGTTCCCTTTATTCCCTCCACCTTGGAGCTAACATTCTCGTATACATTTTTTGCCTTTTTGCTCCAAATTTGATCCTTTTTCACTTCTTTAAGCATTTTTCACCCCTTCTACCTGTATCTGCAATAATAACACAAAAGTACCTTCCATTAAAGTAAAATATCTAAAAAATATATATATAAATGTGTCTAAAAACACTATAAATTTAAGGTGTATCCAAATTCCCAAAACTTAAAAATATTACTTGTCCTCAAGTGACACTTCTATCTTTAAAAACTAAATATGTATGATATGTATACGAGTTTCTTTAAGAGTTACTAAAATCTTTATTTAGAAATATAGTAGTCTAATTTAGAAAAAATATTCAGTAAATGAGACCAACTTAAAGTTTAGAAATTCTTAATGCTAAGAAAGACGAAAATATGGGTTTCTATCTAATTCACAAATATATTTAGTTCTTTTATTATCTCCACTTAAAAATTTACATTAAAAATAGTTTTACTTACTATATTATATCTATAAGCTTAAGAGTTTTTTAAGTCTTATACTTTAAAAAGATCAAATGTAGAGCAAATTTTTTATTAGGCACTAATCCTCAAGCTTCTCCTTCTTAATTTTTTTCTAATTTTCTTTTTTTTTCTTTTCTTTCTCTTTATTCTTTCTTTTTTTAATTTTTTTCTTTTCTTTCTTTTTTTTCTTTTCTTTTTGTTTTATAGGCAACAATTACTATATCTGGATAGGCTTTTAATGATTTTGAATTCCACTTCTCCTTTCCTAAAGCAAAGTTTGATATAAGTCTTTTAAATATAAATATAATAATAGTTTTGAAAATTATTTTAATAAAAGAAATTTAAGTATTAAAAAGAAAAGTCTAAATTATTTAAAATCTTCAAAAATACTTATATTAATAATTTTCTCATCTAAAAAATTTTTAACTTAAAGTTTTTCTTCGTTTCTAAAAAAAATAACTAAATTTTCTTACTCATTTTTAAGATAACATTTTACTTCCCTAATATAACTTCATATACATAATCAACTTTTTCTTTTCAAATCAAATTCACTTGTAGAACATTTGAGAACAAAAAAAATCCCAGTTTTGAAAATATTTTTCATCCCCCAAAACTTAAATATTTAACAGATTAAACAGTTTAGCATTAGATATATATAAGCAAGAATGAAAATTTAAATTAACATATTAACAAGAGTTTTTAAACCCTAATGATACAAGTATAAAACTAAAAACAAGAGTAAAATTAATTTTTGATCAAATTTTCTATATTTTCTTTTGAATTTAGCATGTAGAGATTCAATAGACTTCTAAGCAGTGGGTATAAACATAAAAGTAAACTAACATACTAACTTGATTTCACGAACTCAACATAAAAACAAACACACTAACATGATAAAAGAAAAATGCACGGTAGCAATTTCCTAAGTTTCAAAGTTAAGACCTAATTTAGCAACATTTTCAACTTCACAAAAGACATAGAATTAAGTTAAGTTCTAAACTAACTAAATTTCAAAACTTACAACACTTACTACCCTAGAATTTTAAAATAAACTACTAACTAACACATTCATTACATTACAATTAAAAATAAAAGTCTCACACATCGCAATATCTAAACAAGTAAACATACATACATGTCTCAAGTACAAAACATGAAACACATCACATCACAATTCTCACTTAAACATAAAAGTACAAACCACATCACATAGTTTAAACCAACATACAGATGCAAATATAACAAACCCAGACCACATAGTTCATATCTTATTACAAACATAAAATAAATCTCTCGGCTCTCCTCTTCATTCTCTGAATCACCGCTATCCCAAACTTATGCAGACTCATAATCAGGTTATCTAGGATACGGAGGAAATTGCACTCCTTGGTTACCCCTAATGAGGCTCTCCAAAGATGAGTGAAGTTTCTCTTCATAATCAATTTTTCTCCTATTATACCTATCAGTATGCTCTACAAAAAACTCTAAATTTTTTACCTTATCAGAGCTAATATTAATATTATCCATCATCCTCTGCAATATTTGATCTTGTGTCTCAGTATACTCACCTCTTGATGTAGAAGCATGTGAGGTAGATGGTCTGGATGTAGAAGCAGCAGAGGTAGAAGCAGCGGACGTCTCCGTTCCATAGCTCCTAGAAAGTTCTACTCTCTAGCCAAAAATTTAATGCTCACAATAAGTCCTCTCATTAACCATAATAATAGGCTTTAGAGGTAATAATACTTCCTCCTAGCTATCATATTTAACTCCAGCCTGCTCACACAAAGAAAAGATCAAGAATGCAAATCCCAAACCTCCAGTTGTAACAGCTGTAGTAGAACTGATGATAGTCTGACAGATCAAAGCTTTAATGTTGATGAGCTTTACTTCTTGAATACAAGCTCAACTTGCTCTTTCTCTAGTCACTTCACTGAGATGATTGGTCTAAAGCAGACGAGTAGAAATGAAATAGTGCTAGGCCTTTGAAGGTGCACATAACTTTGAAGTTGGAAAGTTGACTCTTCTCTCATTAGTAATCTTCCAAATTCCTCTCGCAAAACTGAAGTAAGAAATAATCTCGTCTAACTCTGCTTTAGTAGGACCATAATTTACATAAAAATATAATGTATTCGATGGTAAATGGTAAAATAAGTTGATTACATCTGACAAAAATGGTACCAAATTTCATCAAATCGTGACTCTATTGTCTTCAGCTTCAGGGAGATTTGCATAGAACTCCCTCACAATAGATATAACTACCACAGTAAAGAAACAACAGAATTGTTCCCACTGTCAGCGAACAATTAAATCTTCCACGTCTCCACCTAGATTTCTAAAACATCGCTCCTAAACCAGTTGACGTGATTGCAACGCATCACTATACAGATCTTGAGCTTTTGAACTAACAAATTTGCTTGAATCAAATGGGGCTTTGCCTTTGCTCCTTTTCATTCTTGGTGCCATTCTACAAATCTGATAACTTCCAACAATAACTTCAAAAATCAAGTTTAAATTACTAAACTAAACTTCCAAAAGCACAAACTAAACTTCCCATGCAATTTCTATAGATTTTTCCTCATTTTTCAACATGAATAGTGAATTTTTTAATTTCTCCAAATGTAATTAAAATACATGGTGAAAAACTAAAATTTTTACATAGAAGTAAAGCTCTTACCTCAAAGAACTTGGATCTACCAAATTTCACTTTATTGCACCAGGAAATCTTCACTTTAGCTGTGCCCTAGTGAACTCGAGGGGAAGAAGGTGACAGTGGTGTTAAAAAAGAAATATCTGGCTCAAACATTCACTTTTAACCATTCACGAACCAATTTTGGTGAACCGTGCTTAAGTGCGGGTAAGTGGCGCTTAGGCACCTGCCTCTCAGGTTTGCTCGAGCTTAAGCGCGAGATGTGGCGCTTAGTCGCCAGTGCACAATTTTTAAAAATTTTAAATTAAAGTAAAATGCACTATTTAACTAAGTAAACCACCCCTAAATTGTCTCATAGCTCTTAAATGACTATTTTCAGTTTCCTGTAACTCTCCTTTATCTCAAAATTCTTCTTAATAATTATTTCAATTAGAGGCTAAACAACAAAAAATTTCACACAAAAAAACTTATATTAAGTAACAAATGAGTACAAATACATTTAAACACTTAGTTCTCATTCCAAATATTCTTGGATGAGAAAATTTTCCTAAATACAAACTCTTAACAATGTTTCACAATTAAACACCTAAGTAACACAAAAACTAAAAGCAAGTCTTAAACACTAAAACAGTTAAAGAAAAAGACTTTAAACACACAAAAACATAACTTCAAACATAGAAATTAATTCCATTCTTCATTAGAAGGAATAAATTCAAGTTTTTCATTAGTCTCTCCTAGGGCAACTGGAATATGAAGTTGATAAAATGGATGGTGGTGACGTGCTCTGATACAATCTTCTTCAATCCACTTTTGCATAAGAAACATCTCCTTATCTGCTTCCTCTATATAACTAGTGTGGCTAAATTACATTTTTAATTTTCATCCAATATGCTCAGAATGTGTATGAATCTCGAATACCTTAGTCTTCAATACAGACATGGTCTTTTCAATTTTGTTGATCTTTGATGATATCCTTTCAATACTAACAGCTAAGAAACAGTTATACATCTCTTGTGTACTTTAACTAATGAACTTCTTCCTCATGGTCTCCTCCTTCTTCTTCAAATCCATCTCACAAGAAGACATCATCTTCAAATTTATCTCTCTTAGACTTTAGGGCGAGAATTGATCTCGGGTGAATTTCCTTCACTAAACCCTTCTATTTATAGGCCAAAATCATTCTAATAACACCTAGACACGTTTAGAAATCGCCTTAGCATGTTTTTGCAAACTTTTAGACATTTTTCCATTTTATAATATTAATTTTGCACATATTTTTAAGCTGTCGTGCTTAAGCGTTGGATTTGGTGCTTAAGCTCCAATGCACATTTTTGCACCAGTCAACTTAACGTCAAAATTCTCATTTTAACATGTCTATATCACTAAATAAAGTCTTAAACTCAATACTAACACATAATAGTCTAAAAAATACTACCCTAAATTTTCTTAATCACACATAAAACAACTATCAAAATAAAAGCACACTGATAGCTATGGGTTGCCTCCCACAACACGCTTGGTTTTACGTTGTCAGCCCTACGTAACCAGTGCTTACTCTGGTTAGCCCAACATCATTCCATCATTAAACTTATTCTAATCCCTTATAAAATAAGGTTTCAACCTATGTCCATTAACTTTAAATATTTTCTCAGACTTAGAATCTTTAATATCCACAGCTTCATAAGGATAAACTTTAATCACAATAAATGGGCCCATCCACCTGGACTGAAGTTTTCCTGGAAATAATCTTAAACTTGAATTATATAGCAAAAATTGTTGCCTTGGCTACAAATTTTTAGTAAGAATCTTTTGATCATGCTACATTTTCATCTTTTCTTTATAAATGTTGGCACTTTCATAAGATTCATCCCTTATCTCTTCAAACTCATTTAATTGTAACAATCTTTTCTTACCAGCATCTTTCAAAGTATAATTGAACTCTTTAATTGTTTAATATGCCTTATGCTCATGTTCAACTGATAAGTGATAAGCTTTTTCAAATATTAGCCTTTATGGGGACATTCCTATAGGAGTTTTGTATGCAGCCCTATAAGCCCACAAAGCATAGTAAAGTTTGACTCACCAATCCATTTTTGTTGGATTCACAGATTTTCCCATAATTCTCTTAATTTTTTGATTGGATAATTCAGTCAAACCACTTGTCTGAGGATGATAAGAAGTAGCAATCCTATGATTTATATGATATTTCTTTAATAATTTCTCCATTATGACATTTCTGAAATGACTTTCCCCAATCAATAATGATAACACTTGGCATCCCAAATATACAAAATATATTCATTTTAAAAAATTTGGCAAAACTTTGAGCATCACATCGAGGTAAAGTAACAACTTCTATCTCTTTGGATACATAGTCCACTGCTAACAAAATTTATAAATTTACAAAAGATGGTATAAATGGTCCCATTAAATCTAATCCCCAAACATCAAATATTTCAACTTCTGCATATAATTGAGGGGCTTCTAGAAATATTACCTACTCTTTGACATCTATAACAAGTTTTGATATAAGCATTAACATCTCTAAAAATTATAGGCCAATAAAATCCAGATTGTAAAATTTTGTATGTTGTTTTATCAACACTAAAATGTCCCATAAAATCAGAATTATGACATTCTTGGACAATCTCATAAGCTTCTTCTATGGTACGCATCTTCGAATAATCAGATCTTTTCCTTGTTTATATAAAAATGGGTCATCTTAAAAATAAGTCTTAGCTTCAAAAGTAAATTTCCTCTTCGGTTGGTATGTCATTCCATAGGGTAAAATATCACTAATAATAAAGTTCACAATGTCGACATACCACGCAACACGTCACTCATTAAAAGTGAACAAATTTTCATCTAGAAAAAGTTCATTAATTTCATTTTCAAAATAGAGTGGTTTTTTAAATTCAAGCCTGGACAAATGATCAGCATTTTGATTTTTACTCCCCTTTCAATCTACTATTACAAAATCAAATTCTTGCAAAAGAAGACTCCATCTTATAAGTCTAGGTTTAGCATCCTTCTTTTTCATTAAATACTTAATAGCAGAATGATCTATATGTACTACACAATGAGTTCCAATTAAATATGATCTAAATTTATTGAAAGCATATACTATTGTTAATAACTCTTTTTTCAATTTTTATATAATTAATTTGACATTCATTAAGAGTTTTAGTAGCATAGTAAATAACTTTGAAAATTTTATCATATCGTTGTCCTAAAACATCTCTAATAGCATAATCACTAGCATCACACATTATTTAAAAAAGTTTTTCCCAGTTTAGTGAAACTATAATTGGTGTATTGATTAGTTTTTCGTTAAATAACTTAAAAACTTTTAGACTTTCCTCATTAAAATTCAAAATTGGATCTTTCTCCAGTAAATGGCATAAAGGCTTTGCAATCCAGCATGTCCTAAGATACTCTTAATTTCCCTTACATTTGTTGGATAAGGTAAATTAGCGATCACTTGAATTTTAGTGGGATCTACTTCCATACCATAATCTGATATTTGATGTCCTAATACAATTTCTCCAGCTACCATAAATTGACATTTTTCCTAGTTAAGGACTAAACTTGTTTCTTCACAACACATAAGAACTTTGGATAAAAGTTCTAAACATGAGTAAAAAGAAGTTCCAAACACTGAATAGTCATCCATGAATACTTCAATCCGTTTTTCAATTAAATCACAAAAAATTGTCATCATACAGCTTTGAAATATAGCAGGGAAATTACATAAACCAAAGGGTATTACTCTAAATGCAAAAGTACGATAAGGACTGGTAAACATTGTTTTCTCTTGATCCCCAATAGATATTTCAATTTGGTCTCAGTATATCCATCCAAAAAATAAAAGTGTTTATGCCCAGCCAGTTTATCCAGCAATTGATCTAGAAAGGGTAATGGAAAATGATCTTTCCTAAAGGAAAGATTTAATTTTCTATAATCAATGCATATCATTACCATATAACTTGTCTAGTAGGTATTAAATCATTATGTTCATTTACAGTTACAGCTCCTTTCTTAGGAACACAATGAATTGGACTACCACATGGACCATCTGAAATAGGGTAGATAATTCCAACATCTAATCACCTTAAAATTTCTTTCTTTACAACTTCTTTCATAACAGGATTCAATCTCCTTTGCAGATCAGCCCTGGGTTTCTAGTTCTCTTCCATATGAATTCTACACATACAAATTGAAGGATTGATTCCTTTAATATTAACAATTGTCCTTTGACAGGCTTTCTAAAAAAATTTAAGAATTTTCTTCACCCTTTCTTTCTTCTTCCATCGTTAATTTTGAGGAAATTATAACTGATAAAGTAGAGGAATCTCATAAAAGGCATATTTTAAATGATCAAGAAGGAACTTCAATTCTAGTTTTTAAGGTTTTTTAATAGATGGACAAAATGATTTATCTTTGTCTATCGTGTCTAAAACTTCAAAACTTTCTCAAACATAGTTTGAATATTTCATAAAAAGTTCTTCACATTGATTTAATTCCTCTTCTTGCTCGTGTTTCAAATCTTTATCTTCAGATTTTTCTTCATAAGTGGTTCTAAAATGACATTCACTTAGATATCTTATAACATCCATCCCATAGCATTCATTATCTTTTCCTTTTGCAGGGTATTTCATTGATTTTGAAATTCCCCTTTTTGCACATCTATTGTTGCTGTTATTGTGGCTAGGAAAGGTCTCCTCAAAATGATAGGTATCTCTTTATCTTCATCCATATCCAGCACAATGAAATCAACAGGAAAGAGAAATTGATCCACTTTCACTAGGACATCTTCTATAACTCCTTTAGGGTGGGTTATTGAATGATCTGCTAACTACAGAGTTACAGTAGTAAGGGTTATTTCTCCTAATCCCAATCTTTTAAATATTTATAATGGCATTAGGTTAATGCTAACACCAAAATCACATAAAGCTTTCCCACAAAATTTGTCTCCTATTGCACATGAAATTGTAAAGCTACCAAGATCTTTAAGCTTTTCAGGAAGCTTCTTCTAAATTATTGCACTGCACTCCTGACTAAGTGCAACAGTCTCATTATCTTCAAACTTCCTTTTCATGTTGAGATTATCCTTCATAAACTTTACATAGTTCGGCATTTGTTCTAAGGCTTCAACAAATGGAATAATAATCGTAAGCTTCTTAAATATTTCAAAAAATTTTGAAATTTATTTATTCAACTTCTGCTGACAAAGTCTCTGAGGAAATGGAGGCGGTGATTTTCCTAAATCAATTTTTAGTGGACAAAGAGGTCTCTCAAAATATTTTGGAGCATCTTCTTTTGATTCTTCAATTTCTTCTCTCTCTACTTCAATTTCTTTTTGAACCCGACCTTCCAATTCTTTTTCGCTTCTAAGTAGAACAACTTTTACTTATTCTTTATTCTGGTCTTTTGGATTTGATTCAGTATTACTGGGAAGTGTTCCTTGCAATATTTTACTTAAATAATTTGCTATTTTCCGAAGTTGATTCTCAATATTTCTAATTGTATCCCCTTGACTTTGTAATTGATTTCCCATTTGTAAGACCACTTCTTATATAGACAACTTCTTCTCCTTAATTTGTACATTACTGTTGAAACCTGAAGGATAAGTAGATCTAGAATTATTATTCCCTTGGTTGTTCCAATTTCCCAATGAGTTTCGTTGGTTTTTCCCCCATTGTTGACTATTACCTCCCAAATTGTTATTCCAGTTAAAATTTGGGATGGTTCTTCCATCCTGGGTCATAATAATTTGAATAGGGGTTATTCTGCTTATAATTTATGGCACTCAAAGTTTCTAATGATGCTTGAGAATCTACTATTTGGCCTAATGTGTTCTCTTCAATCATGGAAATTGGTTGAGAAAAATTCATTCTAAATTGTCTAACTTACTTGAATTGCAGCAACTTGGTTTGCTAACATGACAAATGCACCAGTTTCATGAATATTGGTTACTTTCTTAGAATTTACCCTCTCAGAAGGCCATTGAAAATTACTAGTAGCCATTTCTTCAATTAAAGCATAAGCATCAAGAAATGGTTTTGACATCAATGAACCACCACTAGCGGCATCGATAATTGATCTAAGAGATCCAACTAATCCATTATAAAAGGTTTCAATTATTTACCAATCTCGTATAGCATGGTGTGGAAACTGTCTTAAGAGTTCTTTAAAACTTTTCCATGCTTCATAAATAGATTCCCCTCCAAACTGATTAAAAGATGTAATATCATTTCTAGGCTTTACAATTTCTTATGGTGGAAATAATTTAACAAGGAATTTTTTGTGCTAAATCACATCATGTTCTGATAGCTCTAGGTGCTAATGAATTCAACCACATTTTAGCTTTAACCCTTAGTGAGAAAGGAAATAACTTAAGTCTTATAACATCATCTGATACACCATCGTATTTAAATGTGGTGCACCATTCTAGAAAATTATCAAGATATAAATTTTGATCTTCAGTTGGTGGTCCCCCAAATTGATTATTTGATTCCATTTGAATAATAACAGGTTTAAGCTCAAATGAATTAGCCACTGCAGTAGGTTTTTTAATACTAAAATGAAGTTCATCTGCAGTAGGGTTGGCATAATCTCTTAAAGGTATAAACTCTTGATGAATTTCAGCATTTTGATTATTTTGGTCATCCATTTCTGTAATTTTTTGGATTTTTTAAAATTTATAACTTTTTTTGTTTTTCTGATTTTTCTATTAGTTCTTTCTAATTTAGAATCATAGACCACTAGTCCTTCAAAACTTGAACTACACATACACTAACATGTCATAAAAGAAAATAAAATAAACAAAACAAAATAAGATAAGATAAGATAACTTAAAGTTTAAATAAGACTTTCTAAGATAGAAATTTGCTTTTAAAATCAATTTCTCCGAGGATCCGATGCCTAAAACTTGATCCCTGGATACTGCTAATATGCACAGTACAAAAACAATTCAGATATATTTCAGTTATATTTCCTTACTTTACAACAAAACCAAAAACTTGGTCCTGAAGAAAAATAAGAATTTAACTTTCAATTTATATATATTGAGAAACTACGCAAGTATATGTATCATTATCAAGTAATATAGGACTTTTGATTATGTCCTGAATTTGGAACCCACAAGGAGGATAAGCAACACACACTATTGAATAACAAACTTTATATTCTTAATAAAAAGATAATTTTCTAAACTAAAGAAGTTTTTTTGTAGTAATGAAAATTTAAATATTTTTGGTATTTTCAATATTTTGATAGAACAATAACAATTTAAAAAGATAACTAGAGTTTTTGTAGAAGAAAAGCTCTAAATATGAAAAGATCTTTCTTGTTGTTATGATTGAGTAATAAGTATAGCAATTCTATTGTGCAAGTATGCAAGTTGTGTTGTGCCTAATAGGAGCAATAGTATTTTTTACCCTTACTAGAGATGTTATAAATAACATTGGCTAATTTAAAGTTTGAATAGTTCTGAAGACCAGCTAGGCAAGGAAGATACTAGCTCTCACTCTAGACTTCCTCAATTCCGTCCACCCGGGGGCTAACATTCTTGTATCAGAACCTAAAACAATAAACCAAGTTGGGGGCTTTAACCTGTTACTTTAAAGTCATCTAACTTACATCCTTCAATGAATATTTCCCTTTTTATTTGCACTCAATCATATGAACTACATTCTCATTCATACAATCTCATGTGATTCTTTCCAATTATTGACTGAGACAATACCAGCTCAGTTATTACATGTTCTCACAACAAATTTTAACATTTAGATTGGCCAAATCAAGAAGTAAATGACGTGCATGAATTTAAATCATCATAACTTCTTCCATCATTGAAGATCAATACTTTCCACAACTTCCATCCAAAACTTAATTGCTTATCATTTTAAAAAGAAATATATGGAAAACTACTCAAAATGGGAGAAAATAAAACAACACTTTAGTTTAAAAGTAGAAATCGTTGTTAAATCAACAACAAGTCTCAATTAACACCAAAAGTAGTAAAATATATATATATATATATATATATATATATAAAGTTATCTCAATTCCTCCATTAAACTCTTGAAGTTTCTTTGATTCTCTTCTGTTTACAATAACTCAAACTAAAATAACAAAATGGATAAAATAAAACTAAAAGTGGTGCCTGAAAATCTCTCCGAACGAACTCCCAAAATGAGAACTTTCAAAACTTTCCAATGCTTTCAGGACCATTTTCTAAGTCCTCTCTTCTTTCTTTTATAATATTCCAAAAGGTGCCTTGGTTTTGCTTCAAAATATGTCTAGATTCAATGTGGGTCCCTAATAGAAGCATCCTGTTATGATAAATTTCTTCCATGGTGGTTGTAACCACCTATTAAGCCAATGGGTGGCTCAAAAACCTCTTTAATATTCACAAAAACTAAATTTACTCGTCCAATAACAGCCATTGGTGCTTAAGCGCGGGGCCTCAGGTGCTTCGACACAACTTTCTCTATTTAACCGGCGCTTAGGCGCCAAAAATCTTTTGCACATTTTTCTCCTTTTTGCTCCAAATTTGATGTGCCTAAAAATACTATATATTTTAGGTTTATCATCTGTCAACACCAATACGCGCGTTGTGCTTGCCCTGCACAACACCCCTATTGTGGTTTGGTTGAGGTCTAGTTCTTCCTTTTGAGTAGCCTAGGGTCTAGCCATAGGACTTTCCTGTTGACTATTCATAGAAAACTAGAAAAGGAACACTCACCATTTAAAATTCTAAACTCCTCTCTACTCAACTTGAAGTTCCACAGTGTGGTCCTAACCTCTAGCACTTAGTAGGTGGGGTCATTATGAGGAAGCTCAAAGAGAGTTCCCATAGGAGTGCCTGACCTTAGAGTTAACTCTGGGTGTTGGTCAAGAGCTAAGGCACTCACTACAATCACCTCACTCACAATCACTCAGAATCCTAAACCCAAACTTTTTTGAACATTGATCCCTTAATCCTTTATGAGACTCATGTATATGGTGCCCTAAAACCACTGGCCCTAGGTTAGTGTTTAGCTAAGACGAGCACATCGAGGACCCAAGTGGGGTTTCCATTGGTCTATGGCTTATTTATGGTGGTTAGCTCCCCAATTTTACCAAAAATACCCAATTTGGCTTTTTGCCACTAAACTCCCCCAAATTTCCTAAATACCCTTAAAACCATGAATTTGGCCAAAATTTTCAAATTTACCCAAAATACCCAAATTTATTTAAATAATCATTTCAAACCTTTTGAAGATACCCAAATTGCCCAAAATCATCAAAAATTGCGAAATTACCAAATGTCCCACCTTAGCCCAAAATTTCAAAATTTCCAAAAAATCCCAAAAAATTTCAAAAACCTTCCAAATAATCCTAATTTCATTTTTCTAGCTATCACATGACCCAATTTGGCTAATTTGATCATCTTTGTCAAAAAACCATAAATTGCCTTTTAAAGCCCCATTTCCCCAATTCCACCTCTGATGCCCATCAAATTGGTCTCAAATTTCCCCAATTTAAATCCTAAACTTAGATTCAACTTCCATGTGACCAATTTAAACCATATACAAGCCTAATTAGACCATGCTTTGAGCCCAATTTTGATTTACGTCAATGCCCCAATTTTGGCCACATGACCTAATCTATCCCAATTAAACTCATAGCCCACTCAATTTGCCACAATTTTAGTTGAAAACTCTTCAAAAAATTCATAAACATCAAAATCAACCTTTGCTTTGCCTTGATGAAGCCTAAATTTCATTTAATTTCAACCTAAGTCACAAGCCCAAAATTTTTCCCCAAATTGGATAAGCCTCCAAATTTCACCAAATTGATTGCCTTAACCACAAAATTGGCACCCAATTCATGTTGAAAATTCTTCATGACATTCGTATTGACCATTATCAACAATCAATTTTGACTTAGCACAAGCCTAGCCCATTCTAAACCCAAGTCTAGCCCAACATGCCCAAATTCACCAAAATTCCAAAATCCTTCAAATTGAAACCCCAATTGAACTCAAAATTATTTTAATCCTTCACTAAAAATGCTCCTTACAATCATATACATCAAACAGATCAATCAATTGGACCAATTAACATGGATAGCCTAGCCCAAACCCATGTCTTGGTCATTTGCACCCACTTGGAACCATGCACTAAAATTGACCTAGACATGTCAAATTGGTCAAGGTAAGGCCACCAAAGCCAAATTTTGAACCCTATTGACCAAGCCAAACCCCATGGAACCACCTAAATCAGCCATGCACCAACAGATCCTCAAATCAAGGGATTTAATTCCTTTTTTTAAGCCAAGGTTATTTTGAACAAAACTAAACACCAACCCATTTAATTGCTGTGACATATTCCCATGACTTACCTCACCTTTTAGCCACCTCCCCTGGCCTGGCCGGCCAGACTAGTGGCCGGAAAATAACCAACCGAGAGCCACCCCCATGGAATCAAACCCAATTCAAAACTAGAGGCCACCTCATTCAAATTAAAGTTTAGAGCCTCTCTGCCCTCCACCTAAGCAAGCATTTTCACACCTCAATTGGCCATGACAGCCACCTAAAAGCCCATTTTATAAAATGCTCACCTTCACGGCCATGGAGGGAGTGCTAAAAATTTTCAGGCACAGCCCTCAAATTACTCCTAAAGCCTCTTCCAGGCCTTCTCGGTGCAACCCAACCATCACAATGCCCTGAATCTCTATGTCGGAGTTTAATTTTGGAGCTCAAAACCTTTTCGGAGATAGGATAAAGCTCTTCACACCTATACAGTCCAACAAAATCAAATTAAACTCACCCACACCTTCATCACAGTGAAAGAAAAAAAAGCCCCATCAAATCCCCCTCATATAGAGCCCCTAGCATAGCTCTAGATCAACACGTGAAATCGAGCTTAGTCGAATTCATACCTAGGTCTTTCACCACAGCAAGAGGCTTAATCCCTAGCCTCCTTAGACCTCCATGAATGTGTCGAGCACCTCTAATTGAAGCTTCTTTCTCAGAGCAAAGGTATTAAACTTCTCCTCCTCCTGAGCTTGTTTTAGTCCTCCATTTGATTAGAGCTAATTTAATTGCATGATTACCGTATGGATGTGTTTGCCACTCTTAGACAAGCATTTAAAAATAAATAGAACTTAATTTGGTTAAGAGATGAGTGAGATCTTAAACTTTGAAAATAGATGGTTCTTAGGAAAGGTATTGGGGACGATGACAGCAAGTCATTCGATCGCGCGTGTATCTCATCAACAAACGAGATCTAGCAGGACAACATCTTCATACGTGAACTGCGAGCCAATCAGCGCTGAGGTGGATCACAACATCTAATGTGAGCACGCCGTGTGGAGTTTCAGAGCCGCCTAGGATCTAGTCAGCAACACACGTTAAAATAGATAAATAGGATATTTTCTAATTTAAATAAATAGCCTTAACTTCAAAAATCCATATCTTAGTGTAGAAAAATCATAAAAAGAAAAAAAAATATCCTCTTGCTTAGTGAACAGAGGATAATAATGTGGAAATAAATTGATATTTGTTTGATGTATATTTTATTTTACTTAATTAAATATGGTTTTGAGTCTTTTAATTCTCCATGTATGTAGATATTTCACCATGACTTGAAATTTCGGCATGTTGTTGCCTCTGTTTTAGGGAACATCCTCTCATATTTTCAAAGTCAGAGGATATCTCTAGACAGAAGTCCATATTTTCCAAGTTTATGTCTATTATTTGCATAAATTAATCATAATAATTAGCATGTTGCTTAGAAAAAACTAAGAAAATGTTGGAAGCTTTCTTATTACTCGAAAACCCTTTCAAAAATATTTCATTGGTTAAGTCAATAAGAATGCACTTAACTTTCACCAACCCTAAAACACAAAGAAAATTAATTTTAGGAAACACAACCATCTAAATGACTTAATTTTTAATCTCCACTGTGATTTAAGTTTAGAGAACTCCCCATAAAAATTTCAAAACATTTGGAGCTCATTTAATGACTCAAATTAATTTTTCAAGTTAAAATCTATTGTTAACACTAAAATGATTTTTAATAATTAAAATATAGCTCAAAAAATTATAAAAATTTGGTTTTTGGAGTTCTCTATGATCAGAAGAATTTTTTAAAATGAAATGGTAATTAAATAAAAACTTCATTTTTTGCCTATTTCTAATATTTTAATAATTAAAATATGATAAAAATCAAAAAAATAATAAAATTCATGGAAATGCTCTAAAGTGTTTCCTAAGTACTTAAGAATAATTGGAATTTTTTTCCTAATTTTTGAAGTGAAGATGTTGAATTTTAAAGCTTAAAATAATTTTTAAAGGCTAAAATTGGATTTTCACGAAAATAATTCTAACAATTCAAAGAGAAATAAAAAAAATAAAATTTATTTCTTTGGATTCCTTCATATGAGGAGATTTAATAAAAATATAAAAACTTAATAAATAATTCAGAACTTAAAATAATTCTTAAAATTTAAATATAATTCAATAAATCATGAAATTTGGCTCCTATGCTTCTCTGGTCCAAGTTTACCATAGTAGAAATTTCAAGAAATTAGGCTTTGGCTTGGTCAAGTTATGAAATTTTCTTTGAAAAATCCTATTTTTAAAAATCACATTTTCTCCTCTGATTTCTTAATTGATCCATCAGTGACGTGGGATGAAAGTTTCAAGTAATTTGAATTAAATTTGACAAATTATGAAGTGATAGAGCCTTAAGGACAAAAATGTAATTTTGGAAATTTGGCCTTAATTAACATTTATGCTTAATTCAAGGAGGGAAAAGGGAACCTCTGATTTTAACTAACATATTTGCATGATTGAAACACAATAGGATTAATTGGTAGAAACCAACCTCACTCTTTCCATAATCAAGAGATAAATTTGTAATTCCTTAAATTATTAAAATTTGGAAGTCTATTAAATTAACTGATCTCAAACTTGACTTTGGAAGTTGATAACTCATTAAATTAACACCCCTACATGATGTTCAAATGACATTTAAGTGTTTTGTAAGTGAATAATTATTATCACTTAAAAATTTAACTTCTTTCAAAATAACTAAGACATTTACCTGGGTCTAAAGGGCTTAGTGGTGACTCAAGCTAAAATCAAATTTGATTAAATAGGAATTAGAAGAATGAATATAAATTAAAACACCTTTCAACACCATAAGCCAAAGTTAGAACTCAAATCGGCTAAGTGTTTCAATAATGCTAACTTGCCCCCTTTAATGATCTTCACCCACATAACTTCCAAATTAAACATCAAATTACAATTACCTTTCTCTTAGGGATAATTGAAATATCAGTGTTCACTGAGCACCAAAGGTATTCATAAGATGTATTATTAAGCAGCATAATAAGTATAAATGAGTTCAAGACTTTTCACCAGGTAGTGAGAGGGAAACATGGATCTGCTTCTTCCTCTAGACCTGTTGGACCTGAGAGGTCTACTAAACCTAATATGTTTTGCTTAAAAAAAACCATCCTTAATCAAACCAATAAGGACCCACCAAGATATGACCTAGGGTTGGGTAGATTAATAAAATATTATTTTTCTAATTTAAATAAAATGCCCTCTCATGCATTTTGAGTTTCTGATGGTGGAACGAGAAGGCTTGTCATGTATGCTTTTTACAGTTGACAGTGTCGTCTTTCTTGTACTTTCATATTGTACTTTTTGTGCTTACGAAACTTCAATACTAAACAACAATGTCAGCTTGCATGAAAACTAAAACTATCAGGATAACCACAAAACTAAAACCAAAACCAAAACTAAAATCAATCAAGATAAAATCACCTCCACAACATACAAAATATAAGACAACTCAAAGTTTAATCACAAACATCACACAAAACAACAACTACAACTAAATTAAGACGTCTCTATCGGATGATAGGGAATCCCTCGGAGGAGGTAACCTACAGTTGCTAACAAGGCTTCCCATGGTCTAAATGAAATTGTGGAACTCATTAAGTTGGGGTTATTAAATTTATTTGGACTAAGTGAATCCAATAGAAAATAGTGGTGTTGAAACGGGGGAACCGTGGGATCCTAACCGGTGTCACGCTAATCAACTTTAATAGGCCCTATAACATTTAAAGAATTTCAACCATAGGGTCACCTAATTTGACATCATAACTTGACACCCTAGAAAACTTAAAGTCATCATGATAAGGAGCTTGGGATTAGCTTGGTGGGCAGCACGACCATCTTCAACAGCAAAACATGTCTTCCCCAGCTAAACCAATATTTTTCCTTAGAATTAAATAACCAATCCATAATACTTTGAGGTTGTTTGCTTATGCAACATAAATCCTCACCCTATATTTAGGCCTTTGTATAGCCCTGCTATACAATATAAGCCTAACTCATTTTAGGATTCCAAGGTTGTCGTTCATCACGACTAATAAAAGGAAAATATGTTGAGATTTTCATACCTATTTTGCATTTATTTTGATAATATTACACTTTAAAGAAAGGTATTTTTGATTTTTTGTTATAGGTATGATGAATTATGGACTTTTAGAGAAAAAGAAACAAAAACGGTGCAATTTGGAGCAAAAACAAGCAAGAAATGAAATTTTGCCTTGTGACCTTTTGATAAGTCTTTCGATGCTTAATCTCTTTTACACTTCTTGCACATTTTTTAATGAGACTAACATTTAAAGGAAGGTTGTTTAAATGTTTATTTTGTAGGGCTATTTGTTAAGAACACAACGAAATTGAAATGGGGTGAAACAGAGCTAAAAAGAAGCCAAAAAGAGCGAAACGGTGGAGCTACAAAGTCTGCACGCCGACGACGCCCAAAACGGTGCCGACGGAGAGATTTACCCGAGAAGACCTAAAAATATCAGAAAAGCTCGCCAGGGTGCCCTCGAGCCTGCATACGTCACTCGGGATGACTATGGACTGACTTTTGGCGATTATGGGCCGAAATTCAACGTATTTAGACGTTTTTTTGAAAGGATTCTTGTGGAAACTCTTCAAACTACATCCATATACTTTAAAAGAATAAATTTAGATTATAAAAAAGGGGTTTTTTATGAGAGGAATGTTAAGGAAAAGTGTGGATAAAGTTTAGGGTTTTTTAGAATAGGAGTAGAAATGTAGATTTCTACCCTTTTGGAGAGATTGGAGAGGAGATTTTGAGAGAATTTGTAAGGAGATGTTCTAGCACTACATGTCTTTCTTTCAAAGGGAAAAAGCTTTGTATTGTATTGTTCATTATCTTTTAATTTTCTTAAGCACTTATCTATTTGATTTGCTTTGGTTAAATGAAGTTTCCATTGTCTTTTCTTCGTTCTTTGTGATGGGCTTCTCTTACTCTCTCTTCTTGTTTTAAAATAATGGTATGAGAAGATTATGTCGTTGTTTTTGATTTACTTTTCTTTTTAAATGAGTTAAATTCAAATTTAGGAGTTTATGATACAAGTAAGAAGCGATTTAATTATCAATGTGATCATTTTTACTTGCACTTCAATTACATTATAACAAGGGCGAGTTGTACTGTTAAAATTTGTTGTAATTTCATTGATCTGAAAGGACGGTGTAATTCTCAACAAAGTGGAACTGCATTCAAATTCTATGGATGGTGACATTCATGGGATTTGAGTGCAAATAAATAGGGAAATATACTTTGATGGGCATAGAATTTGAGATTTTAGGGTGATAGACTAAAATCCCCAATTTCATCCTAGGGTTTGGAAACTGAAGAGGAGATGTTAGCCCTCAGGCAAGGGGAACGTGAGAGCTCCGAAGTGAGAGTCGGTATCCTCCCAGCCTAGCGACAGATTCAGTAAAGAAGCATAGGAGTAGTCAATATTCTTTATGCCTGAACCAACGGGTAAATAATAGGATTGCTCCTATTTGGCACATACAATATTTAACGCATCTCATTCTCTTACATTATCTAACTCATTACATAAGAATAGTAGTTTGTAATATCTCAAAATTCTTCAAACCAATTCATCCAAAAAGGGTTATCTTTTGAGTTAATATTTGCATTTAGGAGTAGTTATTAGTTGTGTTAAACTTAAGACTTACATTTAGGAGTATATGTTAGTAAAACCTCTTAAATCGCACTTCCAACAAAGGAATAATATTAATAGATATGAATTTGACTAAAGACCTCTTACCTCACTTCCCTATGGAATTGATAAACGAGACTCCACTAGAGCCCTGTATTGCTTGAGTGATACGTATACTTGCGTTTAAAACTAATACTTTATAAAACAATTATAAATATATAAACCTGGGTTCATAAATTCTTGTATATTAAAAGTCACATCAAGTTTCTAGTGCCGTTGCCGGGAAAATAAATCTTCTAGCAAGAGTGTCAAATTCTTGTACTTTTAGGTATTAATAAAGTCGCTCTAAAGTTTTTGGAGCTGTTGCCGAGGAAGCTTCAGTAAGAACTTTAGGAGAATTTTAGTTGAAGTAATTAGGCTTAGACTTGGAAAATTGTAGTGTCATAAAAACTGTTTTGTGTGAAAAGTGTTTTTATATGAAAAAGTGCTGAGAAAAAAAATTATTCTTATGAAAAATAAGGAGTTCGTGAAAATATTTTATTGTGTTAAATATATTTCATTTGTTGTTTGTTTAATCATTATTGTATTGTTTGTTGTGTTGTGTATGCAAAATAAAGGATCTGCAGGACTTGTACCTTATGATCTCGAGTTTGAAAAAAAAAAAAAATACAAAGAGGCCTTGAAAAACTAGAAATGGAAATGGAAAACTTTCAAGATAATAACTTGGAAAATCATCATACTTCATTTAGGGATTACATAATTCCTATGACAGATGAAATTCATTCAAGTATACAAAACCTTGTCGTGGAAGCTAACTCGTTTTAAATTAATCCTGAGATTATCCAATTGGTGCAGAACAATCAGTTTGGGGGAACTCCTTTGGAGGATCCTTATTTACTCTTATCATATTTTATAGAACCTTGTGCTATATTTCGTTACAACGGTATGTAGACGATGTTGTCAGACTAAGGCTTTTTTTTTTCTCACTAAGGGATAAGGCTAAAATGTGGTTATACTCATTACTATATGGCTCTATTAAAAATTGGGAGGATTTAACTCAAAAATACCTAGCTAAGTATTTTCCACCTTCAAGGCTACTAAAACTTAGAAACGATATTATCTCATTTTTTCAGTATGAAGGGGAATCAATATACAAAGCATGAGAAAGATTTAAGGAACTCCTAATAAAGTGTCCACACCATGCTATGCTTGATTGGTTAATCATTCAAACATTTTACAATGGGAAGGATCCCTTAGGTCTATAATTGACGCTACTGCTGGTGGATCATTAATGTCAAAACCATTTGATGAAGGGTATGTGTTAATTGAAAATATGGCTGCAAACAAATTTCAAAGGCCCTCTACAAGGGTAAATACTAAAAAAGTAGCCAGTGTTCATGATTCAAATGTGATTCCAATTCTTGCATCTCAAGTTGCCGAACTATCATGGAAGTTGGACCAATTTGGAATGAACCAACCTCAACTCACTCAAATAAGTGAGGAAAGTTCATTAGGACATATGATTGATTCTAACTTATCATATGATGCTTTAAATACCATATACAACTCATACTCTAACTTTTACAGCCCAGGTCTGGAGAACCATCCTAATTTTAACTAGAATCATACTACTAACCACCACCTCCATATCCACAAGACTCTAAGGGAAGTTGGAATAATCAGGGGAACACAAACTATAGACCTTCATATCCACAGGACTGTAACATTGGTCAACAATTTGAGAATAAGAAGATGTATATGGAAGAAGTGGTATTTCAAATGGGAAACCAGTTGCAAAGTCAAAATGCTGCAATTGAGAAATAGAGAATCAACTAGGACAAAATGCTAATTTACATAACAATAGACCCCAAGGAACACTTCCTAGTAACATAGAGATCAACCCTAAAGAGAACATTAATGAACAAGTAGAAGTTGTCTAAACAAAAAGTGTAAGAGAGATAGAGGATGTGGTTGGAAAAGAGAAAGATGTGAGAGAAACAAAGGAAACTAAAAGACCTGAAGAACATGTTTCTAATGATCTGGAAAAATTAATATCTCCAACTAAAATCAATTTAAAAGACCACCACCTCTATTTCCTCAAAGAATTAGACAGCATGAGTTGGATATAAAATTTTCAAATTTCATGGACGTACTTAAGAAGTTAACGATAAATATTCTTTTTGCTGAAGCTTTGAAACACATGCCAAGTAATGCAAAACTTATGAAGGAGATATTAAACAAGAAAAGTAAATTTGGGGATTACTGGACAGCTGCACTAAGTGAGGAGTGCACTGCTATACTTCAGAAAAATTTCCCTCGAAAACTTAAAGATCATTGTAGCTTAACAATTCCTTGTGCAATTGGAAAAAGATTATGTGGAAAAGCTTTATTTGATTTAGGAGCGAACATTAATGTGATGCCTCTATCTATATTTAAAAGGTTAGGTCTAGCCGATATTTATTCAACAACTATAACTCTTCTGCTAACTGATCGATCTATCATTTATCCAAAAAGGATTATAGAAGATGTGCTTGTTAAAGCGGATAAATTTATCTTTCCTATGGACTTTATTATATTAGACATGGAGGAAGATAAAGAATATCTCATTATTTTAGGGAGACATTTTTTATTACTGGACAAGCTATGATAGATGTGCAAAAAGAAAAGTTCACTATGAATATTAATGACCATGAAACTACTTTTGATGTTTTAAAGGCTATCAAATATCCAGCTAAGAGAAAAGATGATGATTGTTTTTGGATGGATGAAATTGATTATCTAAGTAAAAACTATTTCCAAAAAAGTTTTGAGAGTAAGTTAACAGATGAGATCAAAATGGGCTTTTATGATGAGTCTAAAATATTGTTTAAAGAAGATTGTATGTATGTTCAGGAGAGGTGTGAAATGATGGATGTTAACAAAAATAGTAAATCATTAATTCCATCTATTGAGAAATCTCATGAACTTAAGATGAATGTACCTATATTATTTTAAAGTCTTTCCTCAACTATAATAGATATAGAAAGACCACCTCCACCATTTACTTAGTATCGAGGGGAAGAATCAGAAGATAACTTGAAACAGAAGAGTAACATAGAATAATTTTATCTGGAATTTGAATTATCTAGAGAGAATCTCATCCAAAATTTGGAAGATTTTGAATTATCATATAAAGATCCATTTCTTATAAATTTCAAGGATGATATTAATATGCAAATTGAGAAAAAATCAATAGAAGAATATTGGATCTATAAAGAAATATGAGGAACAAGGTTAAGAATCAATATGAAAAGGAAGAGCTGAAAGAAAATTTTAAATTCAAGGACTTTGTAGGAATCCCTGGATCTGGAAAAAATTGGGCTATTGATCAAAGATTACTTAATTGGAATTTTGATTCAGGTGGAATCATTTGTCGGGCTAGCGACATTAAATCAAGCACTTTATGGGAGATAACCCATAGTTATATGTGTGGCTTGATTTAGTATGCTTAGGAGTCATGACTGTTAGTGTTGTATTGTGTTTGCTTTAGTGTGGATTGATAGGTTTGCTTGATATTTGGTAGATGTTTGGATTTTAAGTGGTTTGATTTACTTTTTGTGTGTCATGAGGGTGATGATTCCTTAAATTGTTATTATGGTTAGACTTGAATGTTCACTTGTAGTAGTTGGATTGACGAGTCCACTACAACTCGTGTCTCACCCGGACTTGAGTTTTACAAAAGACATTATGATTTTTTACATCGATAGTTCCATCTCAATTTTGTTAATTCCTTTCTTGGACTTTTTTTTTCATTTTATAGGAGTCGCGAACCTAATTGATGAGTAACTTATGGATGATTTTACACTGTACTTATAACTACTAGAGGTGCTTAATTTGGAATATGGTGATGTCTGGTGTTGGTGCTCGAGAACCAATATATCAGGTATAATCTTATCTTTGGGATTAGACTCTATAAAATCATTTATGAGCACCAAATATATTTGTGTAGGGATTCTGTAAGAAATTGGAAGTTAGATGCGATGAGATGGAGGAAGAATTGATCTCATTTATCTTGCTTATGTGTTTGTGTTTGTGTTACAATTTATAAGAATTGAAGAACTTTTTTATATTTTAATGCTGATACATGTTATGCTAATTAGAACTTTGTTTAGTTAATTTCATTCTGGCATGTTTAGCTTAGATTTACTTTCTACTACATGTTTTCTATCCTAATAATTAACTGTAGATGTTCTTGATAGAAATTTGTGGTAGATAGAATTTCTAAACTGTTTTTCTTCCTTCTTATATTTTCTGCACTAAATGTTATACATGCTAAAAGTCATCGGGGTAGGAAGAAAAATGAAACTTTAAATTGAATATACTTCCTTTTAGTTTAATATTATTGCATGCATGTTTTAAGCTAGATTTACTTTCTTATGTTGTCATTCTTTCTTAATTATGCATGTATATGAATTTGATAGGATATTGTAATAGTAATTAGATTTAATTTTTACTTTTTCTTCCTACTACATTTTATAGAATTAATTGCAAAATATTTAAAAATTTAAGTTTGTGGAGGGAAAAAAAAGATTAACTATTAGATGTTCTCAATTTAAAAATTTTCAAAAATTACTAATATGATTTTATGTAGTAAATTTAATTCAGAGAACTATATTTTGTAGATATTTAAACATTATCGTAGATTTAAAGGAATATTTTTGAAATGAAAATTAATTTTGTAGGTTAAGATATTTAGTATATGAGAATAAGACTATAATTAACTATTTAAAGTAAAGGAAATTATATTTTGAAGTATTAAAAATCTTGGAAATTCATTTGAGAAGAAAAGATTGATGCTCAATGATGTAAAGGCTATGAAATATTTATAAGGTAAAGGAATGTTTTGAGTTTCAAATTTAGGAAAAGAAATGTGATGTTCAAAATCATTAAAGGTTATCCAGATATAGTAATCCTCACTTGAAAAAGGAAAAAGAAACGATTGACAGCAATCACTAAAAAGAAAATAAAAATATATAGGATTGAAAGCAATCCAAATAAAAAAGAGAAAAGAAAAGAAAGAAAAATATATATAAAAGTGAGGAGAAGCTTGAGTTGATGCCTAATCAAAACTTGGCTTCACTGGACCTACCTAAAGGGAAAACTTAAATACAATCCTAAACTTATATTTATGGATCAACATCTTTTATTTGTAGTGTTCTCATGAAGTTCATATCATTTGAATATTCAAGTGACTTCATATTACAATAAATAGTCATTCTTGAAATGAATAGAAAATTAGAACTCTTAAACTTGATGGCTAGATAATCTTGTACCCACAGAGTTAATTTAATTACTTAAATTTTTTCTTAAAATCTCACAATGGTATTTATTTAAATCAAACATAGAGTATTTCTGAATTAAAACTTTACTACATTAGATCATAACTTTTATATAGTACTAAAATTACTTGAGGACAAGTAATAGTTAAGTGTGGGGGATTTTGACCAAAGGAAAATATGTTGAGATTTTCATACCTATTTTACACTAATTTTGATGATATTACACTTTAAAGAAGGGCATTTTTTTATTTTTTTTTGCAGGTATGATGAATTATGGGCTTTTGGAGAAAAAGAAACAAAAAAGGTGCAATTTGGAGCAAAAACAAGCAAGAAATGAAATGTTGCCCTGTCACCTTTTGATAAATCTTTCGATGTTTAATATCTTTTACCCTTCTTGCATAATGTTGAATGAGATTATAATTTAAATGGAGGTTTTTTTCTTGCTTATTTTGTAGGGTTATTTCTTAGAAACACAACAGAACTGAAATGGGGCTAAACAGAGCTAAAACGGAGCCAAACAGAGCAAAACGGTGGAGCTACGCAGTTTGCTCGCCGACGACGCCCAAAGCGGCGCCGACGGCGAGATTTACCCGAGAAGACCAAAAAATGACAAAAAAGCTCGCCGACGGCGCCCTCGATATTTAATGCTTCTTATTCTTTTACATTATCCAATTTATTACATAAGAATAGTAGTTCTTAATATCTCAAAATTCTTCAAACCAATTGTTTCATTAAGGGTTGTCTTTAGAATTAATATTTACATTTAGGAGTAGTTATTAGTTGTGTTAAACTTAAGACTTACATTTAGGAGTATCTATTAATAAAACCTCATAAATTGCACTTCCAACTAAGGACTATTAATAGTAAATTAGAATTTTACTGAGGACCTCTTACCTCGCTTCCCTGTGGGATCGATAAACGGGACTCCACTAGAGCTCTGTATTACTTGAGCGATACGTATAATTGCGTTTAAAATTATAACTTTAAAAAATCATTATACATATATAAATATGGGTTCATAAATTCTTGCATATTAAAAGTCGCATCAAGTTTTAAGCGACATTGCTGGGGAATTAAATCTTCTAGCAAAAGTGTCAAATTCTTGTATTTTTTGGTATATATAAAGTTGATGTCAACAACCTAAGTCCTAACATCTTCCAGGCTATTTGTGTGATCGTTTCACACGAATGTAATCCCTAATAAATAAAATTGGCGGGATGAAACACTTAAGTAAATTTCTCCTTTAAACTGAAGCCAAACCATAGGATAAACCAGGAAGTCACCAAGTTTCTCCTTTGAATCTATGACAACCCCTAGTTCTTCCTTCTTTAGATTTTACAACAAATATTCCAAATTTGAACCAATTTCATTTTACATCTCTTTGTCCGATCTCATTGAAAATTCATATCGTTTGACATCTTTGAAGATAATATTTCCTAGTTTTTATCGAGAGTTTGCTTAAGTGACTTCGGTCATTTAAGATGTAATTAACTATAAGAGCTTACCCTTATAGGAAGCTCATCTAAAACCAGCTTAATATATACCGTATTTAATTTTTCATATTAAATAGGGGAAATTGTCGGAAAAAAAGGGTTTTTGCACACCAAATGGACATCATATATTTCTTAGTTTATTTGATCGAGCCTCATCCTCAAGTCTTGTGTTTATCCTTCGGGATAGATACAGGGTTTGAGGTACACCACTCTTTCATTTAAACTTTGAAAAATATGGGGTCAGATTGATTTCATATTTTCCTAAACTATATATATGTAAATTAAAATGTCCACCCAAAGCGGGCCCTAGGATTTCGATTCATGTGACCGAAAGCTTCTTACAGGGAACGTCTTAACCAAAACAACGCTGACAGCTAGATTTACTTTCTCCTGCAGTCATTCTATCCTTATTATGCATGTATATGAATTTGATAAGATGTTGTAGTTGTTAGTAGATTCAAACTTTAGTTTTTCTTCATGTTACATTTTTTAGAGTTAAATGTAAAATATTTAAAAATGCAAGTTTAGGGGAAATGAAAATTTTCTTTTGAAAAGAAGTAAACTAAATTTTGTTTATCCTCAATTAATTATATTTTTAAAATTAATTTATCATGAACTTGGATATTAGAGTTTAACTTTATAGGACTATATTTATGTTTGTAAATATTATGGTAAATTTAGGCAAAAGTTTTTAATAACAAAGGTTAATTCTAAAGTTAAAGATATTTGTTATGAAATCATAAGACTATATTTTTCTATTTAAAGTGAAAGAAATTGTATTTTTGAAGTGTTAAGAATTTTAGAGTTTCTTGTAAGAAGAAAAGAATGAGACTTTACGAAAAATCATAAACTAATATGAAACTATAAAGTGAAGAAAGCTAAGGAGTTTTGACTTTTAGAAGAGGATAGTGAAGTTCAAAATTGATAAGGGTTATCCAGATATATTATTCCTCACTTAAAAGAAAAAAAAAGAAATGTTTGAAAAGATCCTAAAAGAAAAAAAAATAGAAGAAAAAAAAAAGAAAAAAAGAAAAGAAAAGAAAAATGAGTGAGGAGAAGCTTGAGAAGTTGCCTAGTCAAAAATTGGCTTCACTTGAATCAACTTAAGGAACAAATTTTATTACATTTTCTACACTTGTTTTGGAGTACTAGTAGCATTACTAGTGAAGCTTTCATGATGTTAATTTTCGTATGAATGTTCTAAGTATCCTTGATATGACAAAATGCAATTCTTCTTGAAATGAATAGAGATTCAAAAATCTTAAATTTGATTACTAAGTACTCTTAGACTTAAAGTTTGAATCTAAGTTATTAAAGATTTTTCTTAAATTTTACAATTTTATTTATTAAACTAACATATAGAAATTTATAAGTTAATCTCTATCCTAAGTAATATTTTTATGTAGTAAAAGGGTTACTTAAGAATAAGTAACACTTAAGTTTGGGGGATTTTGAACCACATAAAAATTACCTAATTTTTCATATCTATTCTATGCTCAATTTTAATGATTTTTAATGATATTACGATTTAAAGGAAGGTATATTGCATATTTTTGGTTTCAGGTACAAGAAATGAAAATTTGGAGAAAATGAAGCAAAAATGGTGCAATTAGAAGCTAAAACGAGCAAGAAACAAAATTCTGACTTGGTACATCTCGATATGTCTTTCTATTTCTCAAATGTTTTTTAATAAAATTACACTTTAAAGAAAGGTTGTTCATGTTTAGTTTGTTGGTATATTTATTAGGAGCAAAACACTGAAATGGGGCAAATCAGTGTTGAAACAGAGCCAAATGGAGCAAAACAGTTGAGCTACTGCAGTGTGGCACATGATGCGCCAAACCGGTGCATGATGCACCAAAATCAAGAGAACTGGCACATGATGTGCTAAATTGGTACCAGATGTGTCGGAGATTACTTTTTTCGGATTAAGGCGGTTCGCGATTAGTTTTTGCACGAAATTTCAAAGGGACACTTGTTCTAAACGCCCCTTGAAGTGATTCAATGCATCTACACACATTGGAAGGATCTTTTATGGAGTGATATATCTCATGGATCAGTGAACATGTCTATTGAATTCAAATGAGTTGACTTTTGGATAGAATTTTGGAGGAACTTTTAAACTCTTCTTGGAGGAAGGCAGGCTTTTATAAAAGAGAGGGAAGTTTAGAGCTAGAAGGAAAGTTTTTGGGAGTGAGTTGGTGGTGATGTGTGTGTCTGTGTGTGTGTGTGTATGGCGTGAGAGTGAGAAGAAGGAAAGGGAGAGAGTGAGAGAGAAGTTCAAGGGCTTGGAGATTTTCTTCAAGGATTGTGAGAGAAGAGGAAAGGTTACAGATTTCTTCTTCATTACATTTCTAGAAGAGAATTGAGAGTGTTTGTACGGAGAGAAAGGCTTGAAGAGAACTTCTAGGGTTTTTGCTTGAGAATAATTGTGAGATAAGTTGTGTCTTTTATTTCTTTTGTATTGTAAACATGTTTTTATTAATGAAATCTATGTTTTGTTGTATCTTTCTCATGAATTTTGAGTAGTCTTTTTTATCTTTCTCCCTACTTAGAGAAATGAATTTTTTATATGGTTTAAAATGTCAATAATTTGTGATGATTCAAACTTGATCTTCATTTAATTTTTGATATGATCAATTGAAATGTTAAAATGTGTTGAGAAACATATGTACGGAAAGGGCTATTATTTCTACAGTTGTCGGCACTGAAAGGTTGGGATAGTTGCCCATAAGAAGTTGTCGGTCGCCGGAATCAAAATTTTATTGCCCGCTTCGGAAGGACGTTTAATTTACTTATATATATAAGTTTTACAAAAAAATATGAAATCAAACTGAACTCATACTTTTCACAAGTTAAATGAAAGAGCGTTCTACCTCAAATCCTGTATCTATTTCGAGGGATGAACACGAGACTTGAGGATGAGGCTCGATCAAATAAACTAAGAAATATATGGCATCCGTTTAGTCTATAAAAACCACTTTATTTGCCGACAAGTTCCCCTATTTAATACAAAGAATTAGAAAAGGGTTTATATTAGGCTGGGCTCGAAAAAGTATCCTATAAGGGCAAGCCCCTATATTTAATTACATCTTAAATGACCGAAGTCACTTAAGAAACTCTCGATAAAAATCAGGGAATACTATCTTTAAAGAGGTCAAAAGGATAGGACTTTTCAACAAAATCAGACCAAAGGCTGTCAAATGGGAAATACTCAAATTCATAACATTGTTAAAGAATCAAAATGAGGAAGAACTGGGGGAGGTCATAGATCCAGAGGCGAACATCGGTGACTTCCCAAACTATCCTACTAT
Organism: Phalaenopsis aphrodite; assembly: GCA_003013225.1. Lineage (NCBI taxonomy): Eukaryota > Viridiplantae > Streptophyta > Magnoliopsida > Asparagales > Orchidaceae > Phalaenopsis > Phalaenopsis aphrodite. The sequence continues at coordinate 169,467 of NEWO01000482.1, forward strand.
TTAGTTTCAATTTTGAGAAGATGTTATTCGATGTTTCAACTTTCTAGTTTTATTTAATTAGGGCTTATATTTGTGTGACACGATCATACAAGTCACCTAGAAGATATGAGGGTTTACGTCGTATCGGACGACAACCTTGAAACCTAGAACTAGTTAGGGCTTAAATTGCACAGTCTGGCTATGCAAAGGCCTAAACGATAAAGTGAGGATTTATGTCACGCTAAGCAGACTACCTCAAAATTCTATGGCTTGTTGTTTAATTCTAAGGAAAGATTTTGTTGATGTAGACATATTTTGCTGATGAAGATGGTTGTGCTGCCCACCGCATTTTCTCCAAGCTCCTCGTCATTGTAGCGTTGAATTAAGTATTCAAGTTGTTTAAGGTTGAAATAACGTAAAAGGTGAAGTCACCAATTTATCGTGGGTACCACCTAGGAGCTGCTGCTAGCATCCTAATCTATGGGAGAGTGTAAAAGAAGAGCATGTTAATGCGCAATGAAATCATGCAGTGGTAATGTGAAATCTATACATCCCGCATAAGAATATACACTGAAAGATAGAATAAGCAAACTACACTAGGCAGGTGTGTGTGTGTAATGTGTGTAGGAGAAACAAAATAAAAGAATCAAAAAGTCGGAGAAAGTTGAAAAGGAACATTCCGTAATAAATCTGAAACAAAATAAAGCTCGTAGAAAATCCAAATAAATCCATAGAGGTAAACCTGTAGAACATCCGAAAGAATGAACAAAAATGAAGAAAACACCAGAATAGACTACAAGTTCAAAAAGACCGTAAGATTGGTGGTGAGGAGAACTAAGAGCTGTGCTATAGACCACATCCTTTAGTACTGACTACTAGAACGACTTTCTGTAGAAGGCAGCCCTAATCTGACTCGAGTAGCCAACAGTGGACTTTGTAAAATTTTTCATACATTTCAGTCTGGATCTGCATGCAAGTAAAAATCATAGGTAAGTAGGTTGTTTTGTAGTGGAGGTGATTTTGTATTTTTCAAATGCATTTATTTATATATTTTATATTTTTTTTTAAAATAATTCGATCTACAAGTTGAATATTCTAGTTGAACTAGGACTGCTAGCAACTTTAGATTGCTGGCGGTAGAAACCCCAATGCTGGGCGAATATTATTTGTAAAAATTCCCTACTCTACTCTCTCTAGGGTCTCTAAGTTGGGAGATACTATTCTAAGGGACATGATTCTCTATACTCCAATTTTATCGTCGTCCTTAACCTTACACACTTCACTTACAGCCTTGCTTGATAGCTCCACATATAGCAAAAGTGTTATACGTGCGCACCTATGTGTCTTATATAAGCATGTGACGTAGGCCAAGAAGCAAGGAGAAACAAAGGACTGAGGGTAAGGAAGAGAGAGAGGAGGAAATGATAATGCCTAAAACATAACGAAACGGTGGCGGATCATCCCTTAAATCGTATCAAAGCTATTTACAAACCCCAACGTTATGAAAAACCTCTTTTATATGCGACTTAAACTTTGACAAAGAAAACTTCCAAAGTACAATTTAAAGCCTTCACGAAGCACAACTTAAACTTTAACGAAGAAAACTTTATATATATATATATATATATATATATATATATATATATATATATATATATATATATATATATATATATATATATATATATAT
>NEWO01000482.1:195794-240382 GCA_003013225.1 Phalaenopsis aphrodite
ATAACAATATATATTTTTTTTTTTATACAAAAACCATGAGGCTGGCGACTGAGGTTAGAGGTGCTCTGCTAGGGTTTCTGGCAAGATGATGTGTTGTTGGAATGATTACAGTGGATGGTCTGGCTACTTTCTTCTCAAGGGAGCTGATTCCTTTCTCTTGTTACCATGGGAGTTTGTTTTCTCTTCTTCCTTTTCTAAGACTTTGGTGGGTCTTACTGTTCCATTGGAGTTTTTTAGGTTTTGGCCTTCTTCCTCTGTTCTACTATTTTTTCTGGTTTTACCTAGCTTTCTCATGTTCTATTGGTGGAATCCCTTCCCCTACTGGTGTAGGGCTTTGATGGTGTGAATTTTGTTGTGTGGTGTGACCGGTGTAGACCTCATAAAGTCCTTTTGATTATTTCTTTATGTTTTACTGATATTGTGGTTTTATTTAGTGATTTCTAGGGAGTATGGCTACTTCTATTGATATTGAAACTAATATCCAATGGGAAAAGGCTACTTATGCAAGGGTGGTTGGCAAATCAACAGCCTCCCTTAATGATCCAGAACTTTTAGTCTTTCCACAGACGTTCCATGATACAGCAGCTGGAAAGGGTAACAGCCCTTGCATTCATCCTTTAGGTATTAAGGAAGGAGAACCAACAGTTTGTTTCTCACCTCAAGAAATTAATGACCTATATGATCAAGTAAAATTTACCTTGGTGGGGAAATTTCTTCTTGGCCACCCCAAAAAAGAAATAGTGAGGAATTACTTTGCTTCCATAAAATTCAATGGAGATTGGCAGAATTGAATTCTAGATGGAGACACCTACTAATACAACTCTCAGAAGAGGAAGACTATGCTAGACTATTTGCAAAACAAGCTATTCAAATTGGAGGCACCACCATGAAAATTCTGAAATGGGACCCTGATTTTGACCTTAGTAAGGAACCCCCAATAGTTTCCCTATGGTTTAAATTACCTGGCCTCTCAATTCTATTTTTTAATCTCAATGCCTTATTTAATATTGCAAGTGCAATAGGGAGGAAATTGAAGGTAGATGCTCTCACATACAACAAAGTCAGACCTGCCCTTGCCAGAATTCTCATTCAAAGGGATGTAACTCTTCCTGAAATAAATAGGATTTGGATTGGTAATGACAAAGAGGGACTCTAGCAAAAAGTGAGGTTGGAACGGAAACCATACTACTGTCATCACTACAGGATGTTTGGACACACCAAGGATAGATGTTTCAGGCTCAACCCCCCCCCCCCCAAAGAAAACTGTCGCAACTCAGGAAAGGTATACATAGCCTATTCCCCAAGAAACTTCAATAGGGGTGGAACCATCTCCAACTGAGAATTTGGAGGACATGCTAGATACACCTAGAAGTTCTACAGCTCCTTTTGGCTCCACATATCCTACTAATACTTCCCCAAGACAATTCAGGGAAGAGGTGAATCATATAAATATAATAACACCTCTATCAGTTCCTTTAAATGAGGTAGAGCAATCCAAGGAGATCAAGAAGGAAACTACTCTCATAATAAAAGCTCCTAAGACGAATGATATAGCTGAGATGAAACACCTAATGGAAGAGGAATGAAAAACATAGAAATCTAAAAAGAAGAAAAAGGTTTAGTCTGAAGTGCAGAAATTAAAGGATGGTAATATTAGGTTCACAGAAGCTTTGAAGATGGGGGGACCTCCTCCTTCTAGACGAAGGACCAGATCAAGATCTCAACCTTCTCCCCATTACAATTCCCCCCATGATTAATATGTTTTGCTAGAATATTAGGGGCATAGCCCATCCTCAGTCTTTAAAAAGACTGATTTATCTCAACAAAATACACAAACTGTGTTGTTTTGCAATTCTTGAACCTTTGGTTCATTATAACCCACAGAGAATTATTCAAAGATTCCTTGGTTTTTCCCACTATGCTAAGAAAAATAATAAAATTTGGCTCTTTTGTAAGAAGGAAATACAATGGAGCATTATTATGGATCATACTCGGTTCATACATCTTTCACTGCTAGTACAAGGTCATCTGAAGTATGTTACTTTTATCTATGCAGGTAGTCTGAAAGCTGATAGACATGAGCAATGGGAGGGCTTACATCTCATCAGCACTATTATGGATTCTCCTTGGATAGTAGGAGGATATTTCAAATGTATTACAAATGCAGCTGAGAAATCTGGAGGGAGACCTCCCTACCTGTCCAAAATGACTTCTTTTAATGACCAAATTCAGCAGGGTGGTTTGTTTCACTTGGGATACCAGGTTCCTAAGTTCACTTAGAAGAGGAGTCTTCTGTAGGAAAGACTTGACGTGATTTTAGTTAATGACCACTAGCAAAAACATTACCTCCTAACTTTAGTTACCCACCTAACCCTCACTGGTTCTGACCACAGACCACTCCTCATCTCCATAACTTCCTCAAGTGCTACCTTACTCCACCCTCTTTTTAAATATATAAACATGTGGTCTACCCACCCCCTTTTCATTAACTATTTGGCTTCTAACTTCATGGGAATTGAACACTCTGACCCTTTAATTAAGTTAAGCCTTCTGCATCAAAAAACCAACAAAGCTTTGAGGAAGTGGGGTTGAGAAACATTTGGAAATGTTTTTTCCAATGTCTTAGCTGCTGAAAAAGAGGTTGAGAGACTTGAGGCTACTGTTCAGAATAATTATGCCACTGAAACTGAGTTACTTACTGCCCAGACAAATCTGAATAAGGCTATTGACATCTAGGATATGCTACTCAAACAAAAAGCTACTGTTAACAATTTTACTAAAGGGGACAAAAATACTAAGTTCTACCATGCCTATATAAGTTACAAGAGGAAGTGAAATACCATACACTCCATATATTATACTGAGGGCAGATGGCTTAATGAAAATGAACTTATTGTTAAGGATGTTGTTAAGTACTATAGCTCCCTCGTGAACTCTTCTGCTGATCTCAATACTGACTATGAAGAATACTTTGCTGAAGAATCTAGCTACACTGGTCAGCAAAATCTCACTGAACACCCTTCTGATGAGGAAATTTGGGAAGCCTTGAACACAATTGATAGCTCAAAAGCAGCTAGCCCTGATGGCTTCACTGCTGACTTCTATAGAAAAGCATGGCACATCATCAAGATGGAGGTGGTGGAGGCAATTAAGAGTTTCTTCAGAGGAGTCAATCTCCCCAGCTATTTCAGTAACAGATCTATTGTGCTAACCCCTAAAGGAGATTTACAGAAGACTTGGGAACACTACATGCCTATAAGCCTAACTTCTGTCAAAAGCAAACTCATAAGAAAGATCATTGTGAGAAGGCTTCAACCTCATCTTGACAAGATTATCTGTCCAAACCAAACTGCCTTCATTAAAGGTAGATCCATTAATGATAATGTGTTGTTGGCTTAAGAACTCACTCTGGATTTAGATAAAATCTATAGAGGGGGTAACCTCATTTATAAACTAGATATCAAGAAGGCCTATGACACCATTGACTGGAATTTCATCTTGGGGATACTTGCTGCTAGAGGTTTTCAACTAGAATTCAGAAATCTCATCCAAAGGTGGCTTATTTACAACAACCACTCCATCCTAATCAATGGCCAACTCAAGGGGTTTTTCACAACTACCAGAGGACTAAAACAAGGTGACCCACTCTCTCCCACTATCTATAGAATTACTATGGATTACTTCTCTAGAATGCTTGACAGGAACATCCTCAACCAAAAGTACTCTAGATTCCACCGCAAATACAATATAGCAATTTCCCATCTCATGTATGCTGATGATATTATGATATTTTCCAATGTCCAAGAGATTGTTGTGAAGAAAGTTTATAAATGTATACAATAATTTCAAAATTACTCAAGGATGAAGCTCTGCCCCACTAAATGCCAACTAATATTTAACAAGAGGGCCACTTCCAATATCAAGCATTGGATCTCCAACTACACTGGCTTCCTACTGCTAAGGACCATGTGAAATATTTGGGGGTTCAACTCATATGGTGGAGATAAAAAATGACACAATTTGATGAGGTATTACAAAAAATATAGAAAACTCTTGCTTGCTAGTTTCTTTCTTTCCTGTCTAATGGGAGTAGAATTACTCTCCTTAGAAACATCTTAACTACCTTCCACTCTTATATTCTCTAAACCAACTACCTCAAAAAAAGCACTCAAATTCAGTTGGAGAGAGCACTCAACAAATTTTTATGGGTAGGTCAAAGACAGTACTTACACTGGGCTTCATAGCACAAGGTAGCCAAACCAATTGTAACTGGTGGGTTGGGATTCGAGGGTCTCCAACAAGTAACACAAATAAATTTCTGTAAGATGTGGATTCACTTCATAACACAAAATTTTCTGTGGGCCAAATTCATGTATGGCAAGTATTGCAAGAGCCAGCACCCTTCCCTAATTACCGAGAAGCTGGGAGACTCCAGAATCCGGACTAATATGCTAAAAATAAGAGATCTAGCCGAAGACATGTAGACATGGGATTTGGGGAATGTCAAAGTGAGCTTTTGGCTTGATAACTGGTGCCCAAAGAACTGGCTTGGGCCCTCCCCTTCATACTTAAACCCTTAACTTGCAGTTTGTGACCTCTAGGATGTGGACTCTTGCGATGTTACTAAGCTCCAATCAATTCTACAAGAGCCTCACCTATCTTAAGTCACTAAGATTGTGTTTGATAAAGGCAGAAAAGATAGCATCATATGAAAAAGCTACACTAACCAAAGCTTGACTAAAGCTATATGTACTAAGTTAAGTGATTGGGATAAAGTCAACTGGGGTGAAGCCATTTGGAACAGATTCCTATCCCCTTCTATATCCTTCTTTTGTTGGAGATTCTTCAACAACCTCTTGCCAACTGATGATATTCTTAAACTCAAGGGATTAAGAGGACCCTCTAGATGCTATCTCTGTCTAAAAGCCGAAGAGAACAATAACCACCTATTTTTCAATGGTGAATTTGCTCAAGAGGTGTGGAAAGCACTCCTTACTAAGATTAAAGGTGAAAACTTGGATAAGGACTGGTTTAGTCTTAAAGATGGTTGGCATATCTGGAAATATAAACAAGGGGAGTCTATCTCGTTCATTGTGGCTTGGTTCTTGTGGATGTGTAGGAACAACAACAAACATGAAGATAAGACTACTCAACACTCCAAGGTGACTAGAAACTGTGTTTCTTATTTAAACAAACTGATCCAGCTTAAGAACTTCCCAAGCATAAGTCTATCTCAGACCAATGCAATCAATAGTCACAACAAAATTGAGACTGTCACTTGGCAACCTCCTGATTTTCAAACCATAAAAATCAACACTGATGGGATCTTCTCTAAATGGGGTGCAGGGGTGGGGGGTTTCAGAAATTCATCCAGAAATTGCCTTTTATTCTTTCAAGCTCCTACAGTGGCCGATGATTCTCTTGAAGCTGAGCTCATTGCAGTTTATATGACCCTTACATTTGCACAGAAAACAACATGGCAGAATGTGTGGATTGAGGTAGACTCTTTACAGCTGATCACCTTACTTACCACTGATCCGCTATGCTCTTGGCATCATATGCAATGGAAGCAAAAAATTGGCAAACCTTACAAGAAGCTCACAGTCCAAATGTCTTTCTTATACAGAGAAGGAAACCAACCTGCTAATTGGTTGGCCAGATAAGGAATTTATGCAAACTCCATTTCTGTGGATACAAGACCTCCTACCCCTCTTGCCCTCTTACTCCATGGTGATAAGCTGAAGACTCCTCACCTCTGATTCAAGCCAAGTCAACTAAAAGAGTTTTAGTGTCCTGGGGCTTCCCCCATTTTTCATCTATTTAGTTGTTTTACTCTCTTGTAAGAAATTTTGAGGATTGGTCTCCCTCCTTTTGTTTGGGGACCCCTCATTTGGAACTTTTGTACTACTTTAAATGATCAACACCTGGGGCAACAATAGGAGGCAAGATCAAGCCCTCAAAACAGGGCAAAACTGAGCCATCACAAAGCCAAAGTCAAACAACAAGTCCAGAAATTTTATTTAGTTGAATTGTAGACAAGCTCATTTTGAAATTATGCACGCAACAAATCAATTCACATGATTTTCAAAAAATGAATTCATCCATAAACTTTCATACTTTCATAAAACATGGTGGCTAAGAGCCCCCAACATAGATATTTATTCATCCTATTCAATTCTTCATCTCAAACCAAATTAAACCCAATAGAAAGACTAAAGAAAATCACATCCACCAAATAAGGAAAACAAAACAACATTTCCAACATGAATCCAACCCAAAAGAGCCAAAGCCGAGCTTACTAACATGAGAAAAATAAAGTGAAATTTCCAGCATTTTCCCTCTCTAAAGAGATCAAAATCGTACCCAACAACAGGGGGAAAACAAAGATTAGCCTTTCCAGCATGAATTTATTCCAAAAAACTACAAATCGTACTCAACAAGGTGGGAAGAACATGTCCATCAAATCTAAATCCGTTAGAGCCTTATATTCTCAAATATTAGAACTAATATATGTTCCAAATTGCAGCAAGTAATAGGAACGAATAAAAATAACCAAGCTCCTAATGCCAAAATATTATTTTGCATTGAAAGTAATTTCAACCTCCATTTAAACAAAGTATGTATAAAAAATGTTTTGACATTGCATTTTTTCTTCCTAGCATGCATTCCATAGAATAAAAACTAATACTTTTTAAAAAAAAACCTCATTCATCATATATTTTGAGCAGAGAAAGAAATGGAGGCAGCTATCTCATTCTCCATTTTACTATTTCTAAAAATTATTCATGCTTAGATCTCAAAACAAGTCCAAATATTGTTTCCACATGCTTCGACAAAGAAGAAGAAGTATTCTAATTTTTGATGCAATCCAAATGGTGTTAATTAGAGGTGAGAAGAGAAATACCACTTTTATAGATTTAAAGCCAAAATTTAGCACAAATTTAAGAAAAGTGCTCCCAAAGAAACTAGCCTCCCAAATCCTTCAAACAAGCAGCAATCAGCGAAATACCCCACCAGCCTTCCCTCTTTCACAGAAAATTTCAGCTGGCCGCTCCCCCAAACTCCAAAATTTTGGCCAGTCATTTAGGAACTCCCCAAATGGGGTTTCTTATAGCTACCAAAGAGAACAAAATCCCACCTAAACCTACCCATGGTGGACCGATGTCAAAGGAGGCGGGAAAACGACGTCATAAAGCATGCGATAAGATCGTGATCGGGATTGCGCATGGGTGTGAATCAAAGAGGAAGGCTTCTCCCACGCGTGCGGCTCAGGGAGAGCAGAGGACAAGATCACGATAAGGATAGTTTATGGGGCGAGAAGCATGCGGCTTGAGGAAGGTAACCAAGAGGGGGAGAGGGGCTCGGGCTCACGTGGGAACGAGAGAGGGAGTGCGGCTCGCGTGCGAACGGGAGAGGGAGGCGTGAGCGAGAGAGATGAAGATAGGATTTAGGGCTTTTCTTTTTTTTTTAGAAAAAGGAAAAAAATTATATAATAATAATAATAATAATAATAATAATAATATTAATAATAATATCATTATTATTATTATTATTATACGATCCATTTTATTTATTTTCTCCTAAACATGCCATTGTCGTGAAATGAGCATCTCCTTTAAGCAAAATCGACGTTTCAGACGCACTGGAACAGTCCGTTTCATCATCTAGGGTCGTCCAGGCAGCCTCATCTCTGATCAGGTAAAAAAACACATCCCAAGTTCAAATTTCATAAAATTTTGACCTGCGATCAATCGTCTCAAAATTTATTCAAGTTCTCGACAAATAACGGCGCAAGTAATGTGAATTGTGGTGATCGAATGTGTCAACTGAACGAATCATGAAGTTTGTGCGCGCGATGGTGCAAATTGTGCAAAAGGCCACTCTAAGGCTTAATGATCCTATAGGAACTCCTTTTGAGTTCCCTCATGTTAGTTTCAACCTCCTACGAGCTAGAGGTCATGAACCGCATGCGAAACTTGAAATGAGTATAGAGGCAATTTGGATTTTTAAAAATGAGGCGGGTCCCATTTTTAAGTCTATAAGATTGTCAAAGGAAGAACCCTACGTCTAAATCACGATAAAATCACGTTAAGGATAGCGTATGAGGCGAGAAGCATGCGGCTTGAGGAAGGAAACCAAGAGGGGGAGAGGGGCTCGGGCTCACGTGGGAACGGGAGAGGGAGAGTGCGGCTCGCATGCGAACAGGAGAGGGAGGCGTGAGCCAGAGAGATGAAGATAGGATTTAGGGCTTTTCTTTTTTTTTTTAGAAAAAGGAAAAAAAATATATTATAATAATAATAATATCACTATTATTATTATAATACGCTCCATTTGATGTATTTTCTCCTAAACATGCCATCGTCGTGAAATGAGCATCTCCTTTAAGCAAAGTCGACATTTCGGAAGCACTGAAATAGTCTGTTTCAACATCTAGGGTCGTCCGGGCAACCTCATCTCCGATCGGGTAAAAAAAACACATCCCAAATTCAAATTTCATAAAATTTTGACCTGCGATTGATCGTCTCAAAATTTATTCAAGTTCTCGACAAATAACGACGCAAGTAATGTGAATTGTGGTGATCGAATGTGTCATCTGAACGAATCACGAAGTTTATGCGCGCAATGGTGAACATTATGCAAAAGGCCACTCTAAGGCTAAATGATCCTATAGAAACTCTTTTTAAGTTCCCTCATGTTAGTTTCAACCTCCTACAAGCTAGAGGTCAAGAACCGCATGCGGAACTTGAAATGAGTATAGAGACAGTTTGGACTTTTAAAATGAGGCGGGTTCCATTTCTAAGGCTATAAGATTGTCAAAGGAAGAACCCTAAGGCTAAATCCTAAATCTTAAGAGGAAGACTAGACCTTAATAAAAATGAGTTCAATAATAGCGTGGGGAGAATCACATTTTATTTCATGGGAGAGTATTTCATCTATAGGATTGGGTGCAAACAAATAGGGAAATATACTTCGTTGGATGTAGAATTGGAAGATTTTAAGTGACAGATTAGAATCCCCAATTTGGTTCAATTGATTGGAAACTAATGCGAGCATGTTAGCACTCAGGTGAGCGAGTAGTGGTAGCCCTAGAGTGACATCCGGTATCCTCCCAGCCTAACCACAAAATTAGGGACCAAACTCTGGATTAGTCAATGTTCTTTATAGCGCTTGAAAGAGGGTAGAGAATAGGATTGCTCCTATCTGACACAAAATAGTTTTTAGTTATATTTATCAAATGATTTCAATTTTTTCACAATCCATATACTCAATGTAAACGGGAAGGATGCTTTCATAAATTAGAACTCTTCGTCGCAAAACTTTGTTTAGTCTAAGTAAATTTAATTTTAAAGTTTAGCAATTAGTTTAATTAGCCTAGTCTTTTATCTGCATGTCTTTTAGCATTCATTTAACTCATTTTAACTTGTCCTTTGACAGTGACTTTTTATATACATAAAAATACAAGAATTTGACACCACTACAAGAAGATTTAAACCCTAGGCAATGTCGCCAAAAACTTGATGCAACCTTTAATATGCAAGAATTTATGAACGCAGATTTATATATTTATAATCATTTTGTAAAGTCACAATTTCAAACGCAAGTATACGTATCGCTCAAGTAACTTAGGGCTCTAGTGGAGTTCTGTTTAATAATCCCACAAAGAAGCGAGGTATGAGGTCCTTAGTCAAATTCTAATCTACTACTATTAGTCCTTAATTTGGAAGTGCAATTTAATATGTTTTATTAACAAATACTCCTAAATTTAAGTCTTAAGTTTAACACAACTAATAACTACTCATAAATGCAAATATTAATTCTAAAGATTACCCTTTTTGGATGAATTGGTTTGGAGAAATTTGAGATAATAAAAACTACTATTCTTAAGTATTAAATTGGATAATGCAAAGGAATGAGATGCATTAAATATTTTATGTGCCAAATAGAAGCAATCCTATTTATTACCCTTTGGTCCAGGTATAATGAACATTGACTAATCCTATACTTGTTTACTGAATCTGTGGCTAGGCTAGGAAGATACTGGCTCTCACATTGGAGCTCCAACTTTCCCCTCGCCAGAGGGCTAACATCTCTGCTTCAGTACTCGAACAATAGAACCGAATTGGGGATTTAAGTCTGTCAAACTAAAATCTCCAATTCTACGTCCATCAAAGTATATTTCCTTATTTTTTTGCATTTAATTCCCATGGACTTAAACATCCAGGGAATCTGAATGTGGTTCTACTTTGTTGAGAATTAGACAGCCCTCTTGGGTCCTAATGTAATTATAATGAATTTTAGCACTACAATAGGCCTTTATTGTAATGTAATAAAGTGCAAGTAAAAGCCATCACATTTATAATTAAATCTGCTTCTAACATGCATCACAAAATCTTAAACATGAATTGTACTCATTATAAAAGAAAAGTAAAATGAAAACAGTAGCATAATCTTCTCATGCCATTATTTCCAAACAAGAAGAGAGAGTAAGAGAAGCCCATCACAAAACATGAAGAAAACACAACGGAAACTTCATTTAAACAAAGGAAATCCACTAGATAAGTGTTTACAAAAATCAAGAGATAATGAACAACACAATACATAGTTTTTCCCTTTGAAAGAAAGATGAATATCTCTCTCACAAAGTCTCCCGCTGATCCATGCAATGCTAGAACATCTCCTTACAAATTCTCTTAAAATCTCCTCTCCAATCTCTTCAAAAGGGTAAAAATCTACATTTCTACTCCTATTCTAAAAACCCTATACTTTCTCCACACTTTTCCTAGCATTCATCTCACACAAAAATTTTTTTTCTAACCAAAATTCATTCTTTTAAAGTGTAGGGACGAATTTTGGAGAGTTTCCACAAGAATCCTTTCAAAAAGAGTCCAAATACGTTGAATATGGGCCCATAACCGCCAAAAGTCGGTCCATAGTCGTCCCGGGCGCCGTCGGGGGGTTTGAGGGCGTTGTCTATGAGCTTTTCTATCATTTTTTGGTCTTCTCAGGTAAATCTCATTGTCGGTGCCATTTTGGGTGTCGAGCAGACTGTACAGCTCTACCGTTTCGTTCCATTTGGCTTCGTTTTAGCTCTGTTTCGCCCCATTTCAGTTGTGTTGTATTCCTAACAGATAGCCCTGCAACATAAGCATGAAAACAACCTTCCTTTAACGTTTAATCTCATTAAAAAATATTTAAGAAACGTAAAAGAGATTAAGCATCGAAAGACTTATCGAAAGGTGACAGGGCAAAATTTTATTTCTTGCTCCTTTTTTGCCCAAATTACACCGTTTTTGTTTCTTTTTCTCTAAAAGTCCATTTCTTGTGCCTGAAACCAAAAACATCCAAAATACCTTTCTTTAAAGAGTAATATCATCAAAATCAGTGTAAAATAGGTATGAAAATCTCAATATATTTTCCTTTGGTTAAAATCCCCCAAACTTAATTATTTCTTGTCCTCAAGTAATTTTAGTACTACATAAAAGTTATGATCTATTGTAGTAAATCTTTAATTCAGTAAAACTATAAGTTTGATTTAAGTAAATACCATTGTGAGATTTTAAGAAAAAAATCAAGTAATCAAATTAACTTTGTAGGTACAAGATTATCTAGTCATGAAGTTTAAGAGTTCTAGTTTTCTATTCATTTCAAGAATGTCTCTATGTTGAATATCAAGTCACTTAGAATATTCAAATGATAGGAACTTCATGAGAACACTACTAGTAAGAGATGCTAATCCATAAATATAAGTTCAAGAATGTATTTAGGTTTTCCTTTTAGGTAGGTCTAGTGAAGCCAATTTTAGATTAGGCATCTCCTCAAGCTTCTCCTCTCTTTTATATTTTTTTCATTCTTTTATTTTCTCTTTTTTATTTAGATTGCTTTCAATCCTATGTATTTTTCTTTTCTTTTCAGGGATTGTTGTCAATCCTTTCTTTTTTCTTTTTCAAGTGAGGATTACTATATTTGGATAGCCTTTAATGATTTTGAACATCACATTTCTTTCCCTAAATTTGAAACTCAAAGCATTCCTTTACCTTATAGATATTTCATAGCTTTTACATCATTGAGCCCCAATCTTTTCTTCTCAAATAAATTTTCAAGATTCTTAAAACTTCAAAATATAATTTCCTTTACTTTAAATTGTTAACTATAGTCTTATTCTCTTAACTAAATAACTTATTCTAAAAAATTTATTTTCATTACAAAAACATTCCTTTAAATCTACCATAATATTTAAATATCTACAAAATATAGTTCTCTGAATTAAATTCAGTACATAAAATCATATTAATAATTTTTGAAAATATTTCAATTGAGAACATCTATTAGTTAATCTTTTTCTTCACTCTCCCAAACTTGCATTTTTAAATATTTTAAAATTTAATTCCATAAAATGTAGCAGAAAGAAAAAGTAATTGAATCTACTAGCTACTGCAACATCCTATCAAATTTATATACATGAATAATCAAGATGGAATTACAACAGGAGTAAGTATATTAAGCCTAAAACATGCTTGCAATAATATTAAACTAAAAGAAAGTTTAATCAATTTAAAATTTCATTTCTCTTCCTAACTCCAAACTTGATTTTTAGCATGTATAACATTTAGTGCAGAAAATATAAGTAGGAAGAAAAATATTTTAGAAATTCTATCTACCACAAATTTCTATAAAAAACATCTACAATTATTTAATAGGATAGAAAACATGTAGTAGAAAGTAAATCTAAACTAAACATGTCATAATGAAACTAACTAAACAAAGATCTAACTAGCATAGTATGTATTAGCATTGGAATATAAAAATGTTCTTCAAGTCATATATATTATTGCAACACAAACACAAACACAAACACAAACGAAAACACAAACTCAAACAAAAACACACAAACAAGATAAATAAGGTCAATTCTTCCTTCATCTCATCGCTTCTCACTAACTTACTTCCAATTTCTAACGGAATCACAAATATATTGGGTGCTTATAATTGATTTTATAGATTCTAATCCTAAAGATAAGATTATCCCTGATATATTGGTTCTCAAGCACCAACACCAGACATCACCATATCCCAATAATTAAGCACCTCTAACAGTTATAAGTATAGTGCAAGATCATCCACAAGTTACTCATCTAATAGGTTTGCGACACCTATCATATAAAAATAAAGTCCGAGAAAAGATGTAACAAAAATGAGATGGAACTATCACTGTAAAAATTCATAATGTCTCCTATAAACTCAAGTTCGAGTGAGACCCGAGTTGTAGTGAACTCGTCAATCCAACTACTACAATAGAACATACAAGTCTAACCATAATAAGAATTTAAGGAATCATCACCCTCATGACACACAAAAATTAAATCAAACCAATTACAATCCAAACATCTACCAAACATCAAGCAAACAGATTAATCCACACTAAAGCAAACATAATACAACACTAGCAATCATGACCCTTAAGCATACTAAATCAAACCACACAGATAACTATGGGTTGCCTCCCATAAAGCGCTTGGTTTAAGGTCGCTATGACGAGAAATGATTTCACCTGGATCAAAATTCCAATTAAGTAATCCTCGATCAATCGTCCAATCTTTTCAAGATCCAGGGATTACTATAAAATCCTCAACTTTTAATATTTCATTAAGCTCTTCTTTTTCATATTGATTCTTATCATTGTTCCTCTTATTTCTTTCTAGATCCAACATTCTTCTATTAATTTTCTCAATTTGCATATTAATATCATCTTTAAAATTTATAATAAATGGATCTTTATATGATACTTCGTGATCTCCATAATTTTGGATCAAATTCTCTTTAGATAATTCAGATTCTAGATCAATATCTTCTATGTTACTCTTCTGTTTCAAATTATCTTCCAACTATTTAGGACTTTCTTCCATTGATCTTTCAATTCCCTTGTCCTTTTCTCTCAACTCAGAGCTCTTTGAAACAAATCCTTGAATTCACTTCTAAATATCAGTTCAACAATTTAAAATTGCTCATAATTCATTTCCTTAAGATTTATCTCAGTCACTATGTAAAATCTCTAGGGGGAAACTATTAATTGCATTAATAATCTGCCCCAACATAAGAATCTCATTCACTTTGTTTGTGTACCACGATAATGCCATTCAGTGACTTTGAATAACTCTTTCATAGGAGATCTTTTACTGATTTTATAATTCCATTCAGGTTCATCTTGTGATTAAGTCGAATATGAAGATATAGGGACTGGTGGTATATATGAATTCACCAAATAGGTTGGCTTTAAAATTGTATGAGATAAATTCTTTTTAAGGTCATGAGATTTTCCAACAGATGGAATTAAAAGTTTACTATTTTTGGTAACGCCCATCAGTTCACACTTTTTCTGAACATACATTCTGTCTTCTTTAAACAACATTTCAGACTCATCATGAAAGCCCATTTCGACCTCATTTGTTAACTTACTCTCAAAAATTTTATGGAATAAGTTATTACTTAGATAATCAATTTCATCCATCCAAAAAAAAATCATCATCTTTTCTCTCAGCTGCATATTTCATAGCCTTTAAAACATCAAAAGTGGTTTCATGGTCCTTAATATTCATAGTTAACTTTTCTTTTTGTACATTTATCATAGCTTGTCCAGTAATAAGAAAAGGTCTACCCCAAATATTGGGAATATCTTTATCTTCCTCCATATCTAATACAATAAAGTCCATAGGAAAGATAAATTTATCCACTTTAACAAGCACATCTTCTATAATTCCTTTTGGATAAACGATAGATCAATCACTTAACTGAAGAGTTATAGTGGTGCGAGAAATATCGGCTAAACCTAACCTTTTAAATATACATAGAGTCATGACATTAATGCTTGATCCTAAATCACATAAAGCATTTCCACATAATATTTTTCCAATTACACAAGGAATTGTAAAGCTACAATGATCTTTAAGTTTCTGAGGAAACTTTTTTTGAAGTATGGAGCTGCACTCCTCACTTAGTGCAGTTGTATAGTAATCCCCAAATTTCGTTTTCTTGTTTAATATCTCCTTCATAAATTTTGCATAACTTGGCATCTATTCTAAGGCTTGAGCGAAAGGAATATTTATTGTTAACTTCTTAAGTACGTCCATGATCTTTGAAAATTTTTTATCCAACTCATGTTGTCTAAGTCATTGAGGAAATGGAAGTGGTGGTCTTTTTAAATTGATTTTAGTTGAAGATATTAATTTTCTAGATCCTTAGAAACATGTTCTTCAGGTATTTTAGTTTCCTTTATTTCTCTCACAACATCTTTCTCTTTTCTAACCACATCCTCTATCTCTCTTCCACTTTTTAATTGGACAGCTTCTACTTGTTCATTAGTGTTCTCTTTAGGGTTGATCTTAATGTTGCTAGGAAGTGTTCTTTTGGGTCTATTGCTAAGTGAATTAGCAATTTGTCTCAGTTGATTCTCTATATTTCTAATCGCAGAATTTTGACCTTACAACTGGTTTCCCATTTGCAAGCCCACTTCTTCCATAGACATCTTCTTATCCTCAAATTATTGATCATTGTTAGAGTTCGGTGGATATGAAGGTCTATAGTTGGTGTTCACCTGATTATTCCAACTTCCATTAGGATTTGCATGATTATTTTCCCATTTTTGGTTTCCACGGTCAGTAGTGTGATTCCAGTTAAAATTAGGATGGTTCTCCCGACACGAGTTGTAAAAGTTATAGTACGGGTTGTTTATGATATTTAAAGCATCATATGATAAGTTTGAATCAATCATATGGCCTAATGAACTTTCCTCACTTAATGGTGTGAGTTGAGGCTGGTTCATTCCAAATTGGTCTAACTTCCTTGATATTGCGGCAATTTGAAATGCAAGAATTGTAATCACATCTGAATCATGAACACTGGCTACTTTTTTAGGATTTACCTATGTAGAGGGCCATTGAAATTCCTTTGCAGCCATATTTTCAATTAACGCATGTGCTTCATCAAATGGTATTGACATTAATGATCCACCAACAACAGCGTTAATTATAGACCTAAGGGATCCTACTAACCCATTGTAAAAAGTTTGAATGATTAACCAATCGGATAGAGCATGGTGTGGACCCTTTCTTAGGAGTTCCTTAAATCTTTCCCAAGCTTTGTATATTGATTCCCCTTCATACTGATAGAATGAGATAATATTTTTTTCTAAGTTTTAGTAGCCTTGAAGGTGGAAAATACTTAGCTAGAAATTTCTAAGTTAACTCCTCCCAGTTTTTAATAATGTTAGGTGCTAATGAGTATAACCACATTTTAGCCTTATCCCTTAGTGAGAAAGGAAAAAGCCTTAGTCTAAGAGCATCGTCTGACATACCGTTATAATGAAATATAGCATAAAGTTTTATAAAATTTGATAAATGTAAATAGCGATTCTCCAAAGGAGTTCCCCCAAACTGATTGTTCTGCATTAGTTGGATAATCTCAGGATTTACTTCAAACAAGTCAGCTTCTACGATGGGGTTTTGTATACTTGAGTGAATTTCATCTGTCATAGGATTTATGTAATCACTCAATGAAGTATGACGATTTTCCAATTAATTATTTTGAAAGTTTTCCAATTCTAGTTTTTCGAATCCTCTTTGTATTTTTAATTTTTCTTTTTTTAAAACTCGGGATCATACGAAACAAGTCCTGCGGATCCTTTATTTTGCATACGCAACACAATAAACAATACATTAAAAATTAAAAAAATAATAGATGAAATATATTCAACACACCAAAACCTCTTCACGAACACCTTTTCAAAAAAACAAAATTCTTTTTTCAACACTTTTTCTCATAAAAACACTTTTCACACAAAATAGTTTTTACGACACTACAATTTTCCAAGTCTAAGCCTAATTGCTTCAACTAAAATTCTCGTAAAGTTCTTACCGAAGCTTCCCCGGCAATGGCGACAAAAACTTGACAGCGACTTTTTATATACCTAAAAATACAAGAATTTGACACCACTACTAGAAGATTTAAACACTCGGCAATGACGCCAAAAACATGATGCAACTTTTAATATGCAAGTATTTATGAACTCTTATTTATATATTTATAATAATTTTATAAAGCAACAATTTCAAACGCAAGTATAAGTATCGCTCAAGAAATACAAGGCTCTAATGGTGTCCCGTTTATTGATCCCACAAAGAAGCGAGGTAAGAGGTCCTCAGTCAAATTCTAATCTACTACTATTAGTCCTTAGTTTGGAAGTGCAGTTTAAGATGTTTTACTAACTGATACTCTTAAATGTAAGTCTTAAGTTTAACACAACTAATAACTATTCCTAAATGCAAATATTAATTCCAAAGATAAACCTTTTTAGATGAATTGGTTTGGAAAATTTTGAGATATTAAAAACTACTATTCTTATGTAATAAATTGGATAATGTAAAGGAATGAGATGCAATAAATATTGTATGTGCCAAATAGGAGCAATCCTATTCTTTACCCTTTGGTCCAGGCATAAAGAACATTGACTAATCATATGATTTTTTACTAAATTCGTGGCTAGGTTGGGAGGATACTGGCTCTCACTTCAGAGCTGCCATGTTCCCCTCGCTTGAGGGCTAACATCTCCGCTTCAATACTTAAACAATAGGACCTAATTGGGGATTTTAGTCTGTCACCCTAAAATCTCCAATTCTCGCCCATCAAAGTATATTTCCCTGTTTACTTGCATTCAAATCCCATGAACTTAACCATCCATGGAATCTGAATATGGTTCTAATTTATTGAGAATTACACAGCCCTCTTGGGTCTTAATACAATTACAACGAATTTTAATACTACAACAGACCTTTATGGTAATGTAAATAAAATGCAAGTAAAAACCATCACATTTATAATTAAATCTGCTTCTAATATGCATCACAAAATCCTAATCATAAATTCTACTCATTACAAAGGAAAAGTAAATTGTAAACAATGGCATAATCTTCTCATGCCATTATTTCCAAACAAGAAGAGAGAGTAAGAGAAGTCCATCACAAAGCTCGAAGAAAACACAACCAAAACTTCATTTAACAAAAGCAAATCCACTAGATAAGTGTTTACAAAAATCAAAAGTTAATGAAGAACACAATACTTAGTTTTTTCCCTTTGAAAGAAAGATGAATATCTCTCCCACAAAGTCTTCTGCCGATAGATGCAATGCTAGAACATCTTTTTACAAATTCTCTCAAAATCTCCACTCCAATCTCTCCAAAAGGGTAGAAATCTATATTTCTACTCCAATTCTAAAAAACCTTATACTTTCTCCACACTTTTCCTAACATTCCTAACACACAAAAACCCTTTTTCTAAACTAAATTTGTTCTTTTAAAGTGTAGGGATGAATTTTGAAAAGTTGCCACAAGAATCCTTTCAATAAGCATCAAAATACCTTGAATCTGAGCCCATAACCGCCAAAACTCAGTTCATAGTCGTTCCGGGCACCGTCAGCAGGCTCGAGGGCATTGTCGGTGAGCTTTTCTGTCATTTTTTCGTTTTCTCGGGTAAATGTCGCCGTCGGTGCCGTTTTGGGCGCCGTCGGCAAGCAGACTGTGCAGCTCCACCGTTTCGCTCTGTTTGGCTCTGTTTTAGCTCTGTTTCGCCCCATTTCAGTTGCGTTGTGTTCCTAACAGATAACCCTACAACATAAGCATGAAAACAAACTTCCTCTAAAGTGCAATCTTATTCAAAAATATGGAAGAAGTGTAAAAGATATTAAGCATCAAAAGACTTATCGAAAGGTGACAGGGCAAAATTTCATTTCTTGCTGGTTTTTGCTCCAAATTGCATGGTTTTTGTTTCTTTTTCTCCAAAAGTCCGTTTATTGTACCTGAAACCAAAAACATGCAGAATACCTTTCTTTAAAGAACAATATCATCAAAATCAGTGTAAAATAAGTATGAAAATCTCAACATATTTTCCTTTGGTCATCATTCTTACTTTATATTTTATAGTTTGAATATTGTGATTTATGTTATTATCATAAGAATTTCCCTTTTCCAAATTAAGACTTTATAGTAGTAGACTAGAATTAGCCTAAAGAAATTCTTATTGCGATTCTCTATGGGATCGATTTTGGGGTATTTAAAGAAAGCCCTATATTACTTGAAGTGATACATGCACTTGCATAGAACAACTAGTTTGGTAACTATTTTCTATATGTTATAAACATTTCAGTTTTACACATTAAATATTAAATAAAAATTGGGTCAAGATTTTGGCCATATTTTTGAAAGCTCAATTACTGCGTAATTTTGGGACGGTTCAAGTTTTTGGCACTATTACTATAGATTTAAATTGAAATAAAACACGCAAGAAAATAGCACACACTAAGGGCGCATCAAAGTGCAGGCGTTAAAAATCATGTGTGAAAATGTAATTTCTAGAATTTTTAACCTCTAATTGGTTAACTTAAACGTGACATGGAAGTTTTAGGATGTGCCTAGAAGTTATTTGAAGGATTTAGTAATATAAATAGAAGGGTCTTGTGATGGAATTTTTTCCAGAAACATTTTTAGTCCTGATGTCTAACAGAAAGAGAAATTTGGAGAAATGACTTCTTGGGAGATGGATTTGAAGAAGAAAGAAGAGGTCATGAGGAAGAAATTCCTTAGTCAGAGTGTACAAAAGATGTATAACGATTTCTTAGCCATTAGTATTGAAGGAATAACGAAAAAGATCAACAAAATTGAGGCTAATGTGGCTTTAATTATGGCAAAGGTAAATGAAGCTAATGGACATCTTGAGCATTTTAGATCGCAATTAAAAATATAATTTAGCCATACTAGTTTTATAAAGGAAACAGATAAGGCAATGTATCTTAAGCAGAAAAGAGTTAAAGAAGGTTGTATCAGAGCTCGTCACCACCGTCTATTTTATGAACTCTGTATTCCAAATGCCCAAGGAGAGACTAATGAGAGACATGAATTTGTTCTAACAAATTAAGAATGGAATTAAGTTCTACGTTAAGATTTGCTTGTTAAGTGTTTTTTTCTTTATTAGTGCTAAGTTTTGTTTTTAGTTGTTATGTAATTATGTGTTTTATTGTGTAAGTTTGTTTAGTATTTGCATTTAGAAAAATTTTCTTATTCAAGACTCTTTGCAATGAGAATTATGTGTTGAATGTTGTTTGTAATAGTTGAGAAATGAATATAATAGTTGAGAAATGAATATAAGTGTTTGTTTGTGAAAATTTTGTGTTATTTTAGCCTTGAATCAAATTAGTTATATTGGAGAATTTTGAGAGAGAGGAGAGTTAAAGGAGAGGAAAATACACATTTAAGTTTTATAAGACCATTTAGTGGTGGTTTACTTAGGCTAGTAGTGCATTTTACTTAAGTTCAAAAATATAAAAAATTGTGCACTAGCGCGTAAGCACCACAACCCCAAGCTTAAGCCTGAGGCAACCCGAGAGGTTGGCGCATAAGTGCCACATCTGTGCGTTAAGCGCCAGTTCACCAAAACTGGTTTGCGAATGGTTAAAAGTGAAACTTAACCCCAAAAAAAATACCATTTTTGCTCCTCTCATTGTTTTCTCCCGTTTGATTTTGTGGTTTTGAGTTTAGGGAAAACCTTTTTGTGTAGATTTCTTAGTGGATTCGAGCCATATTTGCTAGAGTTGGATTTCTTGAGGTAAGATCTTCACTTCTATGTAGAAATTTTTTTTTTCACCGTGTATTTTGAGAACTTTATGGAAATACCCAAAATTTACTATTCATGATGAAAAACTTGATAAAATCTATAGAAATTACGTAGAAAGTGTAGTTTAAGCTTATAAGACTTTAGCTTAGTAGATTAGACTTGATCTTTGAAATTATTATGGAAATTTGTAAAATTTGTAGAATGGCCCATAGAATAAAGAGGAGTAAGGGAAAGTGCCACTTTGATTTGAGTAACTTTGTTAGTTTAAAAGCTCAAGATAGATATAGTGATGCTCTACAGTCACAAAAATTGATTCTTGAGAGGCATTTTAAAAATCCAGGTGGATCCATGGATAATTAGATTGTTCGCCGATAATGGGAACGATTCTATTGTTTTTCTGTTGTGGCTATGATTTCTGTAGTGCGGGAGTTCTATGCAAACCTCCCTAAGGTGGAAGAGGATTAAGTCATGGCTAGAGGCAAATTGGTACCTTTTTTTATCGTAGGTAATCAACATGTTCTACCATTTACAGCCAGATACTCTGTGTTTTTATTCGAACTATAGTCCTACTAAGACAGAATTGGATGAGATTATATCAGTTTTGACTGTTGGAAGGGGACTCTGGAAATTTATAAATAAGAGCAGAGTTAGCTTTTCCACTTTACATTTAAGTTCACCATCAATGGCGTGGCACTATATTATTTCAGCTCGTCTGTTACCGACAAATCATCTTAGTAAAGTTACGAGGGAGAGAGTGACATTGAATTATTGTATTCAACAGTGCAAGCCTATCAACATTGAAGCTTTGATTTATCAGACTATCATCAGTCCTTCCACTGCCGCTACTTCTTCAGGTTTAGGATTTTCTTCCTTGATCTTTTCTTTGTGTGAGCAAGCTGGGGTAAGATATGATAGCTGAGAAGAAGTGCTGCTCCCTCTAAAACTGATTACAAGTTTGAATGTGAAATCATATTTTGAGCACTCTATTTTTGGTTGAAGAGGATGATTTTTGAAAACTTATGGAATGTCAACGTCTGTTGCATCCACCTCCACTGCTTCTAAAACGAGATCATCTACCTTAAGAGGATCTACTTCTAGAGGTGATTATGTTGAAACTCCAGATCAATTATTGCAGAAGATGATGGATAATATTAATTACACGACAGATAAGGTCAAAAATCTTGAGCATTCTATAGATCATATTAATGGATATGTTAGAATACATAGCCATTATGAGGAGAACTTTCACTCATCTTTGGAGAACCTTATTAAGGTAACCAAGCAGTGGATTTCCCTTCATATCCAAAAATGTTATGATTATGAGCCTGCAACTCATTGGGATAACGGTGACAATAATGATGATGATGAGGAGAAGGACTAAGGTTGTTTTATGTTTGTAATATGTGATGTTCTATGTGGTGTAAACTTGACACATTTGAGTTTATGTAATTGTTGGACTATGTGATGTGTTAGAATTTTTGTCTAATTGTTATTGTAATGTTTGTGTTTTATTAGTATTGTGTTTTAAATTCTAGGGTAATAATTGTTATTGTGTCTTGTGTAGTGTGTTTTAGCTAGATAGAAATGAACTTATTTCTATGTCTTATGAAAGTTGAAAATCTTGTTAGCTTTAATTTTAAACTTTAATTTCAGAAATTTGCTACCCTATATTTTCTTTTATCTTGTTAGTGTGCTTGTTTTTATGTTGATAATGTGAAGTCAAAGTTAATGTGTTTGTTTGCTTTTATGTATGTACCCACTATTTAGAAGTCTAATGAATCTTTTTATGTTAAAAATTATGAAATTTGATCAAAAATTAATTTCACTTCTGTTTTTAACTCTGTACTTGTATAATTAGGGTACAAAAATTCCTGTAAGCATGTTATTTCCATTTTTATTTTTTCTTATATATATCTGTTGCTAAACTGTTTAATCTTATTAAAAATTTAAGTTTGAGGGGAATTAGAAAATATTTTCAAAACTTGACTTTTATTTGTTCTCAATTGAGCTACAAGTTAATTTCATTTTAAAATAAAAATGATCATCTATATGAAGTTATATTAGGGAATTAAAATTTTGATTATAGATATGAGTAAGAAAATTTAGTTAAAATTTTATAAGTGATGTAGAAAAATTTAAAGTTAAAAGTTCTTAAATGTAGAAATGATAAATATAGTATAACTATCTTTAGTAGGAGGTATTTTATTTTATAAAAATGTAAAAGGATTAGACTTTTGTTTTTTAAACTTAAATTTCTTTTATTAAAAACAATTTTCATAAGCGATTATTATGTTTTTGAGTAAAAGAAAAATATCAACTCTTTGCTTTAGGAAAGGAAGAGTGGAATCCAAAACCATTAAAGACCTGTCTAGATATAGCAATCCTTAACCAAAAAAAAGAAGAAACAAAGAAAAAGAAAAAGAAAAGAAAAGAAAAGAAAAGTTGAAAAAGGGAGGAGAAGCTTGAGGATTAGTGCCTAATCAAAAATTGGTTTCGCATCTAATCTTTTTATAATATAAGACTTGAGAAACTCTTAAGCTTAAGAATATAATATTGTAAGTAGAATTATATATAATAAAAATTTTTAAGTGAAGGAAATAAAATGCATAAGTTCTATATTTGAAAAATCTACAAGTATTTTTAAATTAGATAGGAACTCATTTTATTCATACTTCTTCACATTAGGGATTTCTACACTCTAAGTTGGTCTCAATCACAAGAGTTTTCTCTAAATTAGAATGCTATATCTCTAGAACAAAATTTTAGAAACTCCTTAACAAAATCATATCATAATCGTACTTATTTGGTTTTTAAAGATTGAAGTGTCACTTGAGGATAAGAAACATTTTAAGTTTGGGGATTTTGATACACCTAAATATATAGTGTTTTAAGACACATTTTTATACCTTTTTTTTTAGATATTGCACTTTAATGGAAGGTATTTGTGTGTTTTTCTTTCAAGTAAAAGTAAAAAGGTGAAAACTACTAAAAGGAGTGAAAGATGATCAAATTTGAAGCAAAAATGCCAAAATGGTGCAATAGTATTTTGGAACCTAAGCGTCAGAACCGACGCTTAAGTGCTAGTGAAACAGAGAAGGCTGTGTCTAAGCGCCAGAGGCCCCACACTTATGCACCAATGATAATTACTTGACGGGTTAATTCATTTTCATGTATTTTGAAGGGATATTTGAGACACCTATTGGCTAAAATGGGTGGTTATAATCACCAAGGATGAAAACATAATTAAAGGACTTGTGAAAGGAGGCATCCCTTGGTAAATACAGTGAATCAAGGCACATTTTGAAGAGTTACCAAGGCACTTCTCGAAAAATTATAAAAGAAGGAAGTTGAGACTTTTAGAAGAGTCCTGAAAAGTTCTTGAAGGAGTTTGTGGAGAAGCTTTTGGAGAAAATTTCAGGCACCACAAATTTAT
Organism: Phalaenopsis aphrodite; assembly: GCA_003013225.1. Lineage (NCBI taxonomy): Eukaryota > Viridiplantae > Streptophyta > Magnoliopsida > Asparagales > Orchidaceae > Phalaenopsis > Phalaenopsis aphrodite. The sequence goes on from NEWO01000482.1 coordinate 219,883, forward strand.
TTTTCCTTTTATTTTTAGTTTTATTTTGAGAGTTAAGAGTGTTGTAAGAGAAAAGAGATTAAAAAAAACTTCAACAGTTTGGTGGAGGATTTGAGATAAGTTTTTATCTTTTTTTTAAACTACTTTTGGTTTTAATCGAGACTTCTTGTTTGTTTGACAATAATTTCTACTTTACAACACACATTGCCCCGGCGAAACTAGCCCCTTAACAGACCTATTGGGGGTTCGACCCCACAAAAAGACAAAATTCTTAATGAACTCTTGAACGTCTATGTTCAATGGTGATTGATAGACGGTCCTGAAGTTTGAAAGAGTTGACCGTACTTACCCAATAAAGAAATGGGTGAAGTTTGCCAATGAAATAAGGGTAATCTGGTCTAGAAGGGACATGGACACATTACCGATATATGAAGACAATATACACAAATTTAAAAAGAATCGCAAAAAACTAACAGCAATAAAAAGAAAAGTAAAAGTAATTAATCACACGAATACATATATCTCTCCCCCCTTTTTATATATATATATATATATATATATATATATATATATATATATATATATATATATAATATACTGGAGGCTAGAGGAGAAGGTGCTATGCTAGAGTTTCTGGCAGGATGAAGCTCTGTTGGGGGTGGTTTTGTGGGTGGTGTTGCATCTGTCTTTCTAAAGGTGCTTCTTCTTGCCTCCTCTTGTGATGGGAGTCAGCTTCTCTGAATCTTATCCCTAGTACTTTGGAGGGCTTTATTGTTCCATTGGTTTGTTCTAGTTTTGGAATGCTTATGCATTTTTGAGAAGCCTCTTCTTGTCTCTTTGTTGTACTGGAGGAAACTCCTTTCCCTTTGGTGTTTTGTACTGTTGGTTTGGACTTTAGTGTGAGTTTTGGCCTTTCTAGAGCACACAAGATTTTATTGACATTTCTGTGATTTACTGGAGCTTTTGTTGTTGGTTTTGCTCTCCTGGTGTGTCCATTGGTTTTAATATGGCTACCCCTGTTGACATAGTGACTGATGCTCAGTGGGCTAAGGCCACTTATGCTAGGGTGGTGGGAAAATCTAATGTTTCTCTTAGTGATCCTGATCACTTAGTCTTCCCATAGAAATTCCATGGCACAGCTTCTTGAAAGGGTAACAACCCTTGTATTCATCCTTTGGGTTCCAAAGAAGGTGAACCGGCTGTTTATTTCTCTCCACAAGAAATCCTCAATCTAAATGAACAAGTGAAGTTTATAATGGTAGCAAAATTTCATCTAGTCCACCCTAAAATGGAATTAGTCAGAAACTACTTTGATTCCTTAAAATTCAATAGAGATTGGTAGATTAAAATACTTAATGGCAGGCATCTACTTATCCAACTTTCAGGTGAGGAAGACTATGCAAGATTGTTTCCAAAACAAGCTCTTCTGATTGGAGGTACCACCATGAAGATATTGAAGTGGGATCATGGTTTTGATACTAGTAAGGAACCTCCTATAGTTCCTTTATGGTTTAAGTTACCTAGACTCCCACTTCAATACTTTAACCTCAATGCTCTATTCAATATTGCAAGTGCACTAGAGAGACCTCTGAAGGTTGATGCTCCTACATATAACAAAGCTAGACCAACTCTAGCTAGAATCCTTATAGAAAGAGATGTAACTCTCTCTCTGAAAAAAGGCTCTGAAATTAAAAGTATCATAAACTTTAGAAACATCATGCTTTTACATGAGGTTACCCCCCTGCAAGGCTTGTTAATATCAAGAGAGAGCTCTTGAGTGAGTAGAACATTGTCAGCAATTTGTCTGCCTGTAACAAAAGCAGATTGATTAGGAGAAATCATTCAAGATAAATGTGGTTTTAATCTGAAAACCAAAAGTTTGCTAATAAGCTTAGACAACAAAGTTGTAAAAGATATGGGTCTAAAATGATCCCAACTAGATTTATGATCCACCTTAGGGATTAATGTTATGGTGGACTGAGCAAAATATTTTTGCATATCCTCCCCCTGAAGAAGGCTTGAACAACCTCCACATTGTCAAATTTAACCACCTCCCAAGCTTTTTTGTAAAAGGTAGAAGTAAAACCATCAGTACCAACCACTTTATCACCATCAATAGAACATAAAGCTTGCCAAATTTCTTCTTCAGCAGGAACAAAAGTTTAGTCCAAGCAGTGAATTTCAGAGAAATTGTCATTAAGCAGACTAGGATCAAAGTTGTGAAAACTAGAATTATGAGGTTCATATAAAAGATTCTAAAAGTGATTTATAGCATCACTATGAAGTAGATCAGCACCCTCAATCCAACTGCCACTATTATTTTTAATCTTTAGAATGGTGTTAGAATGTCTTCTTTGTTTAATACAGGCATGGTAGAACCTTGTATTCCTATCCCCATCAACAAACTTTTTAATAACAGCCTTTTGTTTATAAAATTCCTCCTCCCAATGAATAGCTTGAAGAAGATTAGCATTAGCTAAGATCAGGGTTTGTTCATCAGAGAGCCCCATCTGAATATTTAATTCATTCTGTTTAACAGCAACTTTAGCCTCTTCAACTTTTGCTGTAAGGTTACTAAAATAGCTCCAATTCCAAGCTTTCAGCAGTTTAGCAAACTTTTTCTAAATTTGCCACAATCTAATCCAAGGAGGAAAGGATGAAACAAGAAGCCAAACAAACTTAATAAAGGGAAGGAAAACAGGATGCTCCACCCATACATTAAAGAATCTGAAACTTGGTATTTGAAAACGGGAGAAAAAAAATTAGGGGATATAGAGATTAACAAAGGCCTATGATCAGAGCAAGTGTAAGGAAGATGGGAGACAATAGTCATAAATTTGGTATCCAACCAAGCATGATTAACTAAGAACCTATCAATTTTCTTAAAAAAGTTTACCTCTCCTCCAAGTATCAAGATGTCTCTGATGTGGAAGTTCAACAAGATCAGTATTCCTGATGTTTTGATTAAAAAGTAACATTTGGTTGATATCCACAAGCTTCTCACCCCATTTTTCAATCAATCTAGCTACACTGTTAAAATTTCCACCAATAATCCAAGGTCCATTAATAGAAGATTTCAGCTACTGAACTTGTTGCCACAAGGTGACTTTATCACTAGCAGAACTACCAGTATAAACAAAGGTAGTCTCAACATTTAGAAAATGTCAAAGTAGCTTGCTATGTAGAAATTGAGGTTGATCACCCAAGATCTGAACATTAAGATTCCTTTTATAGAAAAAACATATTTTGTTATTAATATTATAACTGCCGCTGTAACTTGGGAAGTGCCTTCTAAATCTATAAGGAGTACTGTGAACTAATGGTTCAAGAATAGTAAAACATAATAACCTATGCTTCCTGACCAACTTTTTAATTCTGATCAAGGATTTTTTATCCGAAATCCACCTAATAATTCAACACATCAATTTACTCATCCATTATATAAGAGAAAGGGAACCACATAGATGCTATCACAACAGCCCAAAGGGAGTAAGAACCGTAAATTACTGAACTGAAACAAAATAAAGAGATCAAAAGGACTCCCATATCTTCTGAGATAGAGAATATAGAAAAACTGACAAAAATCTACAATCAGCCAAAGGCCAGAGAAACCAGAACTCAAAACATTACAACTGAAGCTAAAAAAAAAAGATAAAAGTCTTCCGAAAGACTTAAAATGACTCGAGGCCAAACACCATAAAAGAGAGAACTTAAACATTGGGAGGAGAAATATGGAGTGAAGGTCGTGATCTAGATCTTGTCCTCCCTCTAGAGGGGCCAGGAGAGGATCCAACTATTGACCTCAGTTTTGGTTGAGGTTTAGTTTTTCCTCTTTAGTAGCCTAGGGTCTAGCCATAAGACTTCTCCTGTTGACTATTCCTAGAAAACTAGACACGGAACCCTCACCACTAGAAATTCCAAACCCTTCTCCACTCAACTTGAAGTTCCACACATTGCTCTCAACCTCTAAATACTTAGTAGGTGGGGTCACTATGGGGGAAACTCAGGATAAGTCACACTTAGGATTGCTGGACCTTAAGGTTGATTCTCGGTGTTGGTCTGGAGCTAATTCACTCACTACACTCCTCGACACTCACAATCACTCACAAACCTGAACTCAAATTTCTAGCCTAGATCCCTTGATCTTTTGGGATACTCATGTAGATTGTCCCCTAAACCTACTAGCCCTAAGGCTATGGTTTGGCTAAGACCACTATGTAGAGGACCCAAAATGGGGTTCTCATTGGTCCATTTCTTATTGGTGATGTTTGGTACCTCAAATCTACCAAAATACCCATCTTGGCCTTTTACCCCTAAAACATCCCCAAATTACCAAAATACCCCACCATAGCTAGAAATCCCAAAAATTCCAAAAATTCCCAGAAAACTAAATAAATCCCAAATATCCCCAATTTCATTTCTCTTAACTGCCACATGACCCAATTTGGCCAATTTGACCATCTTTAACGAAAAGCCCCAAACTGCCCTTTAAGGACTCAAATTTCCCCAAATCTAAGTCAAATGTCCACCAATTTGATCTCAATTGACCCCAATTACAATCCTAAACTCAAATTCACTTTTCATATGACTAAACTAAACCAAATCCAAGCTCAATTGATCCATGATTTGAGCCCAATTTTGATTTGGGTCAAAACCCCAATTTGGACCATATGACTTAATCTCACCAAATTGAACCCATAGCATAGTAAATTGGTCTCAATTAATGTTAAAAAATCTTTATGACATTCCTATACATCAAAATCAACAATTAATTGGCATTGGCAAAGTCTAAATTCCATTTGATTTTGGCTTAAATCCAAAATTCCCAAATTTAGCCCCAAATTAGCTAAGTCACCAAATTTCACGTAATTGATTGCCTTAACCTCCAAATTGGCATCCAATTCATGTTGGAAACTCTTCATGAGGTCCCTATTGACCAGTTAAAATAATCAATTTGGATCTAGCCCAAGGCTAACCCAACCTAGAACCAAGCCTAGCCCCACATGACCAAATTGATTAAAGTTCAAAATTCCATCAAATTGACCCTTTAATTGAGCTCAAAAACACTTCCATCCTTCACAAAAGATGTTCCTTATGATCATCTACACCAAATGCAATAATTATTTGGGCAAATTGACATGGCTAACCTAGCCCAAACACAATTTTTGGTCATTTGCACGACCTGGACCCATGCACTAAATGTGACCTAACCACCCTAAAGCCACCAAATTAACTCCACCACAGCCATTAGTTGGACTTAGTGACCAGTCCAAACACCATGAAATCACCTAAATCAAGCCATGGACCAAAGGTACCGCAAATTAAGGGATCTTATTTCCAAAAATGCACATGCTTAAGATATCTTTGCCAAATCCAAGCACATTTGTATTAAATTGCTGTGATGGATTCCTCGTGGTTCCCTGAGCTCCTAGCCATCTCCCCCTGGTCGAGCAGCCAACCTAGCGGCCGGAAAGGCCCAAAACTAAGAGCCACTCCCATGGCACGTCACCCAAGTCAAACCTAGAGGCCAGCTCATCCAAATCAAACTATGGAGCTCCTCTGCCCTCCACTTAAGCACTACATTACACCTCCTAATTGACCATGATAGCCACCATAACCCCATTTTTTATAAAAGACCACCTCCATGGCCATTAAATTAAGTGCTGAAATTTCCTTAGAGAGGCCTCTCCAAACTTCACACATAGCTTCCCTAAGATCCCCTCAATGCATTCCAACCATTTTCCCTCACCCAATTGCCATTGTCGGAGCTCAATTTTGAGCTTGAAATCCTGCCAGAAACCAGGACAGAACCCAATACACCTTCACACTCCACCAAATTTCAATTTTCTTGTACCCACACCTTCACAAGAGTGAAGCAAGCCAATGCCCCATCAAATCCACCTTCCATAGAGCCTTTACCATAGCTTTAGACCAACACCTGAAATTGAGCTTGGTCAAATTCATACCTAAGCCTTACACTAAGACCAGGGACTCAATCCTTAGCCTCCTTAGACCCCAACAAACGTGTCGAGCACCTCTGATCGAAGCCTCCCTTCTTAGAGAAAAGGTATAAAACTTCTCCTTCTTTCGAGCTAATTTTTATTCTCCATTTACTTAAGCTTGATTCCATGGCACATTAATCATATGGATGTGTTCGCCTCACTTAGACAAGTCTATAGGATCAAACCCGAAGTGATTTGGTTGAACATAGGCCGAGATCTTAGGATTTTAGTGTGGACGGGCACGGGATCATTCTATCGGGGACGATGAAGGGGAGTCGTCCGATCAAGCGTGTATCAAATGGATGGGGGAGATCGAGCCTGACATCACTTCGAGAAATAAACCACGGTCTGAGTCAGCGGCTACGTGGACGGCGGCGTCCAACTAGAGCGCGCCACGAATGCCTTCAGGACTGCCTAGGATCTAGTTAGCACGCGCTGTTTAAATAGATAAATAGGGCTTTTTCTTATTTATATAAATACCCTTAACTTAGAAAATTCATAACTTTGTGTAGAAAAATCACCAAAATAAAATAAAAATACTCTTTTGCTCAGTGAACAAAGCAGAAAAATGTGAAATTAATTTTAAGACCATGTTATGCATATTTTATTTTTAATTAATTAAACACTATTTTGAATCATTTGATTCTCCATGCATAATAGCACATCACCTTGGCTTGGAATTTGAACATGTTGTAGCCTCTGTCAGGGGAAGTATTCTCTGATATTTCCAAAGTTAGAGGAGCTTCCTATACAGAGACCCACATTTTTCAAGTTATTTCACATTATTTCTTTAAATAAATCATGGAAATTAGCATATTGGTCATAAAATCCTAAGAAAATTTTGGAAGGTCCACCATGACCAAAGAAACCTTTGGAAATAATTTTGTGGGTCAAGACATTTAAAATATCCTTAAATTTTACAAATACTAAATCACTAAGATAATTAATTTTGGAAAATATAAAAATTTAAATGACTTGATTTTTTTATCTCCACGGTGATTTATGATCCAGAGAACTCATCATAAAAATTTCAAAATATTTTGAGTTCATTTGACAACTTAAATTGATTTTTAAAGACAAATACCACTCTAGGCGTTTTTTAAAAATTAAAATATAACTCAAAAAATTATGAAATTTAGTTTTTTGAGTTCTCTGTGATTAGGGGTATTTTCTAAAAAATAAAATTATATTTAAAATAAAAAACTTGATTTTTAGCCTATTTTAAATATTTAAATAACTAAAAAAATTAATAAAAATCAAAAAAATAATAAAAATCATGGAAATACCCTAAAAGTCTTCCTAATTACTTAGGAGTGATTAGAATATTTTTTGTGATTTTCTCAATAGAGATATTTAATTTCAAAGCTTAAAAATAATCTTTAAAGGGCTAAAAATGAGTTTTTCACTAAAATAATTCCAGTAAATCAAATAAAAATTAGAAAAATATAAAATTTGTTCTTCTGAGTTCTCTGACCTTAAGGAGATTTTTTAAATATATAAAACTTAATTTTCACCACCTGAAATATTTTATTTTTATTAAATAACCCATAAATTCAAATATAACTAAATCACAAAGAATTCAAAAAATTATGAAAGTTGATACAAAGGCTTCTCTGGTCTAGCTCTACCTCCAGTAAAAATTTCAAGGGATTATAAGTTATTTTGGTCAAGTTTGGAATTTTCTTTGAAAAATCCTTTTTTTGCATGTAAATAATTATATAAATAAAATTAAATTTTTAAAAATCACATTTTCTCCTCGGATGTCTTCATTGACCCATGAATGAGGTAGGATAAAAATTTCAAAGTCATTTGAATTGAATTTGACAAATTATGAAGTGTTAGCCTTAGGGGCAAATGTGTAATTTTGGAAATTTAGCCCTAATTAACATTTAGGCTTAAGTCAAGAAGGGGAACGGATAACCTTTTATCTTAATCTATTTGATGCTTGAAACAAAAGGGGATAATTGGTAGAAACCAATTTCACTTTCCTCATTAAAAAAAAATTAATTTCTAATTTATTAAAATTTGGAAGTTTATTAAAATTAAATGATCCTTGACTTAGGGGTGTGACTTTTGAAGTCAATAATTAATCAATTTAATGCCCCTATTTTGATTTTCAAATAAAAATCCAAGTCATGAATCATGATCACTTAAACCTTAACCATTTTCAAAACTAATTAAGACACTGACCTAGGTCTTAAGTGCTTAGTGGTGACTTAGGCCAAATAAAATATTGACTACATGAGTATTAGAGAAATAAACTTAATTATATCAAACATCCTTGAAACACCATTAAGCCCAATTAAGTTTAAAATTTTGGCTAACTATTCAAATTACACTAACTTGCCTCTTTAAGCGTCTTCACCCACATAATTCTTAAATTGAATCTCAAGTGATAATTACCCTATTCTTAAGAATAATTAAGACATCAAAGTTCACTGAGTAATAAGGGTATTTATAAGATGAACCATTAAGCAACATAATAAGTTTAAATGGACTCGAGACTTTTCACCAGTTGGTGAGAGGGAGGCATGGACCTGCTTCTCCCTCCTAACTTGTTGGATACCTCAGAGGCCTATTAAACTTAATATTCTTCGCTCAATGAAGTCATCCTTAATTAAACTTTTAAGTACTCACCAAGATATGACACAGAGTTAGGAAAATTACCAAAATCTTACATTTCCTGCTCTTCATAAACTGCCTTAACATGCATTTTAAGTTTCAGGTGGTTGAACGAGAAGACTTGCTAGGTACGCTTTTATAGTTTATAGTACCTTCTTGCTTCTGCCCTTTCCTTACATGTTTCATGCTTGCATTTACCTACATAAACTTGCATGTTAACCATAACCAAAACCAAAACTAAAATCAGTCAAGATTAAATTTACCACCACAACATGCAAAATATAAAACAACTCAAAATTTAATCACAAACATCACATAAAACCACAACTTCAACATAATTAAGATGTCTCTATCAGATGATCGGGAATTCCTTGGAGGAGGTAACCTACGGTTGCTAACGAGGCTTCCCACTATTTAAATGAAATTATGTAACTTGTTAGGTTGGGTTTAGTTAGTTCATTTGGACTAAGTGAATCCAATAGAAAATAGTACTGCCGGAACGAGGAAATCGTAGGATCCTAACCGGTGTCGCTCTAATCAACTTTAACATGCCCTCATAAAATTTGAAGAACTTCAACCATAGGGCCAACTGATTTGACATTATAACTTGACACACTAGATAACTCAAACTTGTCGCGGCAAGGAGCTTGGAGCTAGCATGGTGGGCAGCACGACCATCTTTAATAGCAAAACCTGTCTTCCCCAGCTAAACTAATCTTCCTTCCTTAGACTTAAACAACAAAGCCATAGGACTTCAAGGTTGCTTGCTTATGCAATGTAAATCCTTACCTTATCTTTAGGGCTTTATATAGCCCTACTATATAATATAAGCCCTAACTGATCTTAGGATTCCGAGGTTGTCGTTTGTCACGACCTAAATCCTCACATCTTCCAGGCTAATTGTGTGATCATTTCACATGAATGTAAGCCCTAACTAATAAAATTGGCAAGATGAAACACCCAAATATTTATCCTCAAAACTGAAACCAAACATTAGGATAGCTTGGGAAGTCACTGAGGTTCTCCTCTGGATCCATGACATCCCCTAGTTTTTCTTCTTCTGGATTCTACAATAAAATGTTCCAAATTTGGACCAATCCCCTTTGACACCTCTATGTCTGATTTCATTGAAGAGTCCTACCCTTTGAAATTCCTTGAAGATAATTTTTCTTGATTTTTATCGAGAGTCTTCTTAAGTTACTTTAGTAATTTAAGTTGAAATTAATTATAGGGGCTTGCCCTTACCGAAAGCATGTTCGAACCCGGTTTTTAAGTATAAACCCTAGTTAATCCTTTATATTAAATAGGGGAACTTGTCGGCAAATACAAAAATTTTGCAGACCAAACGGACGTCATACTTTCCTTAGTTTATTTGATCAAGCCTCATCCTCAAGTCTTGTGTTTATCCTTCGGGATAGATATAGGATCTGAGGTACAGTGCTCTTTCATTTTAAACTATGAAAAATATGGGGTCAGTTTGATTTCATACTTCAATGTCCTTCCGAAGCGGGCGACGAGATTTTGATTCCGGTGACCGACAGCTTCTTACGGGCAACTCCTCACAAACCAACCCAAAATAATGCCGACAGCTTCTGGAGACTCCGCTGGGGACAAGCTTTTCTCTCCATACAAATTAAAAAATATTATCTTCACACATCGTTAATATGTTCATGTCCCTCTTGGACCAAATTACCTTTCTTCTGTTGGCATACTTTACCCATTTCTATCTTGGGAAAGTACAGCTAACTCCTTGGACTTCAAGACTAACTGTTCAACCATCTTTGAACAAAGTGGTTTAGAAGGCCATTAAGGACTCTTTAAATTTTCATGTGGGGTCGGACTCTCAATAGGTGTGTCGGTGGACTAATTCCACCTGGGCATTTTCTGCCACTAATTGGGTCGCGCACAGGGTCCTAAAATTTTTCACATCTCCCTTCCAAATTTGGTTTGCTACTTCGCAAGTTAAACCAAATCATGTTGTGCTGCTTGCACTTTGAAATATTATTTAAATTTTACACCTTTTTGAACAAAGATGTTAAAATTACCTATAAATTAAGACCCGCCCAGTCTACAGATTAACCTCTATTTTTAGTGCTTGCACTAAATATTACAAGGTTTTTGGCCATATAGCTAACCCTATAACTTTCAGTTTTAAAGTCCGCTGTGATGGCCTACCCAACGCTGACCTTTTCCTGCAATCTATCAATGGACTGTAACGCCCGTAACGTCGCTCCCACCATCAAGTTCGGAGCTAGATTTGAAGACCTTGAGGTTATCCTCGGAAAAGCCCCATTCGTGGTAATGAAGATCGTTGCTCCAGAAGTTCAAGAGCCATCTGCAGAATTCAGTTTGAACTGCCTTCGGGACTTCCATGTCTGCAAGAAGGCTAAAGCTGCCATCATCAAGCCTGCTATACCTGCTACCGCTAAGGGAAAAGAAGTAATGGTCGTTGAAGATTCCACTGAAGGATTAACTATTCCGCCACCCGTGTTTGAGATCGGGTCAAGCTCAAGGACTGTACCACTGACCCGAACTCAAAGGAGGAACCGCAATAGGAGAGTTCGAAGGGCCATCAAAGCCAAGACTCCTGAGAACACACCCGATGAGGAGGAGCCTCATCAAGCTGAAGAAGTGTTACCAGAAATTTACCCACTCCTACGAGGGAGTAGATTCCATCCTCTAACGGATACTTATGGATTTGAGAGTATCTGGAAGATTGTTGTCGCATTACCATCACTTCATGGACATGGTGAGGAGGGAAAGAAATTCATCCCCATCACCCGAGTTAGTGCAATCTTCAGAAGGCTTGCTACTAAAGAAGGATATTCAGTTAGTGAGTTACTTAAATGAGTGGGACATGCAATTTCCCCTCATATGAAGAATGAAATTTTGTAGGATATTAAGTCTGCTAGATAATCTCATATGTCGACTATAAAGTCACCTACTCATGTTCCCATGTAGCTCCATTTGGGAAACTGAGTTGATACTGCTATAGTAACCACCAATCGTACCACCACCAGAACCGCAGGTCGCCGGCCGATTAAGTCAAGGCTGGGTCCGAAAAGTTTACACGTCTTTCCTACAATCACGGAAAGAAAGACAAGACGATTACCTGACATTGTAGCCGGTCTACACCACGAGGAGCATACCTTCCATCGACATACCGATGTCTCTACCATGACGTCCCGTCCTGAGACATCATTGTTGAAGAAGAAGAGGGTGGGTACAAATGGTCGCTGCACCGATACAGTTCAGTTAGCCTGCAGGACAAGAAGTAAAACCAGTTCCTGAAATATCTGACATCGCCGTGACAATAGCCAGCAAGATAGAGGAACAAGTTGAGGATTTCCAACAAGGTCCTTCAGATCTTAAAGGAATCAAGGAATCGATAATTGAGGAAAAAATTGAGAAACTCAGGATCGAGATTTCTGAGTTAGCTCGAGAACACAGAGTTTCCGTCAATAGTGACAACGAGGATTTTGATTACAGTGAATACTTGGAGGAAGATTTCATGGATGTCCATGTGATTGAAACCAGAGCTACCACATCTGCGCTCGAGGCTCAACCTCACACTGAAGAGAACGCCATAGATGAGCCGCATAGGGTTATCCTCCTAAGAGATGAGCAAGTTGTTCTACTGGATAAAAGAATAGAAGAGATGACTGCAGCTATGACTACCATGGCCACCATTCAGAGGCAATCACAAGCACCAAGATTGGCTTCTCTAGAGATTAATCAGCCAGAAATCATACACATCACAGATGAAAGAAGGGAGGCTACTTCGACATACAAAGAAGAACAACCAAAGAAGGATTCTCCATCAGGTGTCATGCCAGAAAAAGAGTTCAAGCAAATGATTGAGCAAGTACGGGAGGCCTTAGCCCAGACCAAGGGTGGTGCATCAATTTTAAAGGGTAGACCTTACCCGGATGAGTTCGATGATGTCCCTTTCCCCAAGGGTTTTGTGAGCCCAAACTCCAAGTTATTCGATGGGACTGAAAATCCTAGACAGCACATAGCACATTTTTTAGCCAATTTTGGCAACACAAGGAATAGCGAAGCTCTACTCTGCCAGCAGTTTGTCAGCAGCTTGTCAGGGATTGCTTTTGAGTGGTACACTGACTTGCCCAACGGGTCAGTTAAAACATTTTCTGAGTTGGAACAGTTATTTGTGAAAAGATTTGCTGGGGCACAACATCATGTGTATATTGGAGAACTCATGATGGAGAAGCAGAAGCCTAGTGAAACCTTGGCGGATTATATTTTGAGGTGGAGAAACCTTAACATGAAATGTGAACCTCAGCTACAAGAACATCAAGCAATTGAGATTCTACTCAAAAGCATTCATGGGCCAGTAACTTTCATGCTTAAGGGACTCACCATCAAATCCTTCGAGAAGCTACTCAGTAAAGCCATCAGTCTTCAAGAAGAAATGAAGCACATGGAGCCGCATGAAAAGGCTAAGGTGACCAGAGTGCTCGAAAAGAAATCAGGGGTAGTCGCAATTGTCGACAAAGGAAAGCAGCTGATAAAAATATATGCAGAAAATCATCGTCACTCTTTGTCACAGTACTATCAGAAACAGAGCAGTCAATCCAACCAATGGCCGTCTCAGGAGGGATCACCTCGAACAATGAGTAAAAGAATATCCATTTTAGAGCGACAGAAAGTTGTTTATTCCTTCAAAGATGAAGCTGTACCTAAAATATTTAAAAGCTTGATGAAGAAACCAGAATTCAAACTGTCTGATCCAAAGAAACCCGAAGAGGTGGATAAGAAGAATGAACCAAATTATTGCCCGTACCACCAGTTACTTGGACACACTATAGACAAGTGTTTCGTCTTTAAAGACTAGCTCGAGAAGAACCTCAAGGAAGAGAGTATAGCAATCCTGAAGGAGTATTTAAGAGAACCTAAAAGAGGTTCCATAAACATGATTTCAACTGAGTCAATCTCCCCAATTGATCCATATGTCGGAAGAGATGGATGGAGTACAACATGGGATGAACTCAAGATGGTCCTCAATCGAATACAGGATTCATTGAAACAAGCTTCCACAAATACCGAAGAAGGATGGAATGAGGTATGGAGCAGATCATCCAAAATGATACTGAACAAGTTACACTCTGGATCAAAACAAGCCTCCATTCATATTCTGCAGCATACCGAGCCAGAGATGAAGATTTTGCCAGAAAATTCGTCATCGTCAAGGACAAAGAACAAGAAAAAGAAGAGCATCGCTGCCAAGATTGATAGCACAGGGGGTAGGATAGGTGTTGCCTCTACTAGATTGGTTATCTCAGATTTGGGGAAGAAAATCCTTGAACCCTTGACTTTCTATGATTATCTTTTTGTCCCTCTGGGGTCTTACGAATATAATGGTTGTGATTTCGGCTATGTTCTGACTATTTCATGTAATAACGTGGCTGATTATGACCAAGCTAATTGCGATCTCGATCCCCAAAATGATCCTCTAATCGTACTTGAGCCCGATGAACTTGTTGTCAAGTCCAAAGAAGACATCAATGATACAGCTTACGACAGCACCGATAATGAACAGCCAACTCTCGAGCGTCATGGTACACCTTTTGCCATCAACTTAGATCTTTCCGACGAAGAGGAAAAGATATCGGGAGATTCAACAATGATATCTCAAGAAAAATATATCACAAAAGTCAACTTAAGGAGCGGAAAAGTGTTACCACAAAGAATAGCTCCAACAGACAAAGGAAAATAGATAATGACTCGAGAAGAGGTACCCCCACCTCCGCCAATGAAAGAACCATGTAATCAAGATAAAATCAGAGGATCATACAAAGTAGAGTACAACGTGCTAGCTCATCTTAGGATGTTTCCTACGACGCTCTGATCCTGTCAAAGGAGATGAGAGAATCTCTGGTTACAGCTTTGCTAGATCAAGAAATTTTCTTAGCTCAGTTAGCTAGCACATCCTCAGATGAAGTTTGCTCGTTGGGAGAACAGTCAGGGGTAACCTTTACAGATGAAGACTTGCTGCTCGGTATCGCCGATATCAATCGTCCACTCTACATCTCCGTCAACATTGGCAGATTTGTGTTATCCAGAGTTTTAGTGGATCCTAGAGCTTCTCTTAACTTGATGAGTCTACCGACATTAGCATATTTGGACTTTGACGTTTAGGAGCTCATCCCTGATAAGATAATGTTAAGAGGATTCAACCAAAAAGGAGAAAGAGCCCTCAGATCAATTTCATTACTTATGAAGGTTGGAGAACTCTTAACGACCGTTAAATTTCATATCATCGATGCCGAGACCTCTTTTAACACTCTATTTGGTCGACCATGGATTCATGAGCATAATATGGTTCCATCATCCCTACACAAGTGCATTATATACCGGAAAGATGGTTAAGAAAATTGCATCAAGGGAGACCTACAACCGTTTTCAATACATGAAGTTGGTATCCATGAACATGCTGCCTACTACGCTCCTCCAAAGAAGACCGTCTTCTCGTGCGAAATTTTAACACACAAAGATAAAGATTCAGAAGGATCACAAAAAGAAGGCCATACAACTCCGCTTCAACAACCTTCTACCACTCCCCTACAACGAGTTGGTGGAGGTTCTTCTAGTTCACGCACCCGAGGTCGAGGTCGGGGACGCAGACGAGGAAAGATCAATTTAATTTTTTGAACGAACTAGGCCAACTATCAACATTGGCGATAAAGACAGTTCTGAAGATGAGGTAATGATGACAAAGCAGAAGAGGCCTTGGTACGAGATATTCCTAGAAGATACAGAGAGGAATGAATGTGAAACAATGTATGATCAAATAAACCACTATGTGGATACTATGACCCTCAGTCCAATTCTCCCTCAAGAGGTCGAGAGTTTAGAGGTCAAGGAAGTCTGTAGTGTTGGTTCAAAGCTGATCAAATTTTACCTTGCTTCTACCTTTATTGAGCTTGAAAAACATGTAAATTTGGATGTTGATTCTAATGAATTAATGGAATTGCCTTTTAGTTACTTCTCGCCTTGTGTTCAAAAGTTAATTCAACAGGGACATTTACCAAAACAAATGCCAAAAGATAAATTTGAACTTTTTGAAAAATTGTGGAATGATAAAAGTTGAACTCCCAATTCAAAAGAAGGTCTCGGATTTGGTACAATTAGACCAGTTGATGATTCTGAATTTTGCATGGTTGTTACTAGTGAGTCAGAAGAGGATTGTCTCAATATAAAGGGTGACTTTGCTGATCAAGCAATAGAGAATGCTCCCCCAGAATTTGTGGAAGAATTTAAATCTACTAAAGAACGACCCCGACCTACATTTATAAGTTCTCTACTTGATGACAAAGAATCTGCAGAACTGGTCAAAATATTAACAGAATTCAAAGATTGCTTCGCATGGAGCTACGACGAATTGTTAGGACTGTCAGCAGTGGTTGCAATCCATAAACTTTGGGTGGATGAGAATGTAACCCCAGTAAAATAAGCTCCCAGGAGAATGCGCCTAGAGATAGAACAACAAGTCATCGCTGAGGTGAAGAAATTGATAGACGCCAACTTTGTTAAAGAAGAGCAATACCCCACGTTGTTAGCTAATATTGTACAGGTTAAAAAGAAAAATGGACAGATCCGCGTTTGTGTCAACTTCAGAGATTTGAATAAAGCATGTCCAAAAGATGAGTTTCCACTACCTATACCAAAAATGATGGTGGATATCGCTTCGACACATGAAATTTTCTCTTTCATGAATGGAACATCGGGGTATAACCAAATTAAGATGGCTCCTGAGGATGCAGCGCTTACAACTTTCAGAACACCGATTGGAATCTTCTGCTACACAGTGATGTCATTCGGCCTAAAGAACCCGGAGCAACATATTAGCGTGTAATGACGAAGATTTTTTATGACCTCATCCATAATCAAGTAGAATGCTACGTGGATGATCTAGCCATTAAAAGTAAACAGAAAATAGACCATTTGTACGATTTGAGGATTGTGTTTGAACTGTTACGATGATATGACCTTAAAATGAATCTCTTAAAGTGCACCTTTGGCGTCACCTCTGGGAAATTTCTAGGATTCGTTGTCCGTCATCGGGGAATCAAGATCAACCCGGATAAGATTAAACCTATCGTGGAAATGCCTCCCCCTAAGACCTTGAAGCAGCTACGTTCCTTACCGGGGAAGTTGGCATATCTGAGTCGCTTTATTTCTAATCTCTCAGGTAGGTGTCAGCCTTTCTCGGCATTAATAAAAAAGGACGCCAAATTTATTTGGGAAGAGAAATGTCAGCGGGCCTTTGAGGATGTTAAACAATGTTTAATGACGCCTCATGTTTTGGCAGCCGCTATCCCAGGTAAACCGTTGATACTTTATACAGTGGCTTTAGATAACTCTCTTGGAGCCCTCTTAGCCCAAATAAATGAGGGAAAAGAAAATGCTCTATACTACTTGAGTCACCATCTAATACCGATGGAGATAAGATATCCACCTATTAAGAAGCATTGTCTGGCACTAATTTTAGCCGCTCAAAAGCTTAGACATTACATGCTTTCTCATAAGATTACCCTAATTTTGAAGTTAATCCATTGCAATATTTGAAGACCCGACTGACACTCTCCAAACATTTAGCGAGAAGGTCAATGATCTTATTGCAATTTGATATAACTTTTGTGCCCCTCCGTGCTATCAAGGGACAGATTTTACTAGACTTTCTCGATGCACACCCACTGCCAGCTGGGTCCTCTCTCAACGACGAGTTACCAGACGAGCATATACTACAAATGGAATTTTCTAGTAGGCGGCATTGGGAAATGTACTTCAATAGTGCCTCGTCAGCCCGGAAAGACAAAGGATAAGGTAAAGTTATACCAGGCAAGGCAGGGATCAGTTTGATCTTTATTATTCCAGATAAGGGTATGTTGAGGTTTTTATACCACCTGACGGAGCCATGCACCAACAATGAAGCAGAATATGAAGCTTTAATCACCGGATTGGAATTGGCAATCTCAATGGATATAACAAACATTGTCATTTCTAGTAACTCTCAACTTGTCATCCAGCAAGTTGCCGGACAATACAGAATTCTGAAACCAAGATTAGCAAAATACCATCAGTACGCGATGAAGCTCCTGGAGCAGGTTCCTGAGGTGACTTTCTACCGGATTCCTTAGGAAGATAATGCCCATGTCGACGCTCTAGCAAAACTCGCTAAGGAAATGGCGTGTCCCCTGCAGGATTCCATCAAAGTCACGGTGCAAGGAAGACGAGTCTTATCTCGAAACGACTTCGAAACCCTACGCAAACATGGAAAAGAAGAAACAATAAATACAGTTGCAGACATCAACGAAGATTGGCATAAGCCATCAATAAAATATTTGCATACTGGGAAGCTACCAGAGGACAAGTCTAAGGCGCACAACATCACAAGAAGGGCCATGTCTTACGACTTGGTGAGAAATGTTCTCTACAAAAGATATTTCGACCAAATGTAGCTACGGTGTTTGAGCAGAGCTGAGGAATAGAATATTGTCAAAGACGTATATGCTGGATTGTGTGGCGCTCATCGGTCGGGACCAAAAATGAAAATGAAGATCAAAAGACACGAATATTATTGGCCAGCAATGATGTCCGATTGCATGGATACAACAAGAAGATGTCACCAATGCCAAGTGCATGGGGTGGTCTTACACCAACCTCCAAATGTGCTACACCCGACTGTTGTCTCGTGGCCATTTGAGTGTTGGGGCACAGACATAATAGGTCTGATAGAACCTCCATCTTCTAAAGAGCACAGGTTCATACTTGCCGCTATAGATTACTTCTCCAAATGGGCAGAGGCAGTGCTATTACATGAGGTTACGACACAGCACGTCCTTCAAATTTTTGAAAGCCAAATTGCCTACCGTTTCGGAGTATCGTGAAGAAGAGATACTCTACAATTTACTATCCCAGAGTAAACGGTCTGGCTGAAGCTTTCCACAAGACACTGGTACAGATTTTGAAGAAAACACTAGATGAAAATAAAAGGGATTGGCAAAACAAGTTGTTAGAAGCCTTGTGGGCCTACCGGACGACTTTCATGACTCCCACTCATTATACACCTTATATGCTCGTTACAGGACCAAGGTCGTGCTACCGCTAGAAATCCAGACACCATCTCTCAGAATCGACGTTGTCAACCAACTCACAACTAAAGAAAGCGCAAAACTCAGACTTGAAGAACTAAAGAGTCTTAAGGGAAAATGATTGGAAGCGCAACAGCATTTGGAGCTCTACCATGCAAAGATGGTACAAGCCCATGACAAATTGGTCCTCCCAAGGACAATCAAAATTTGTGACCTTGTACTCATGCTCAAAAGACATATTCTTGTTGCCGGAAAATAGGTGAAAAATTCGAGCCAACTTGGGAGGGACCATTTGTCGTTGAGAAGGTTTATACAGGAGGAGCCTACCAGTCAGTGAACTTCCGGGGTGAAAGACCCATGTTACCGATAAATGGACGATACCTAAAAACCTATTACACATCCTGATGTCGCATTCCTTCGCTTGCCTCTGCTTGCTTTGAAACTTTGAAACTTGGATTTTTTTAGGGTTATCTATATGGTCATATGTCTATGACCGGGTCCAAATTTTGTAATTAATCTCATATGTAATGAAAATTTTCATAAAATTATTGAACTTCACACGTTCTCCTTTCTACTTTTGGATTTAAATATTCCATTAAATTAAAAAAAAACTCACCCATAAAATGAGTAATCTTCTTCATCAAAACAAATCTTCAACATCAAACAAAACACAAATAAAGATAATCATAAATGAATAAATAACAAAACAAATTTCTTTAGAAAAAAAGTCAACCAATTAAAATTAACACTTTAAAAACAAATTTTGAAAAATCAATTGGGATAAAAACAACAAGAAAATAAAACAAACCTGTTGAGTAGATTCTTCCATTTTTGGAATTTCCTACTCTTTGTGCGCGCAGCACAACTATCATTATGTACACTAACTCTCTGCACATCCTCACAGAATTTCACATCTTGCACATAACTCCACAAAGCTCTAAAAATCTTCTTCAAAATCAACCTTCTAACATAACACACTTTTCTAAATTCAACACCACAAGCTCTTTGTAAATTTCAAATCTCACATTTTCGAGTCAGTACCTAAATTCTGATTCTCACCTTCCGAGGTTGATACCTGAATTTTGACTCTATCCCCAAGATTGATACCTAAATTTCAAATCAAATCTTTAAATCAATATCTAATTTTTGATTCTCACCTTCCAAGGTTGATACCTAAATTTTAACTCTCTCCCTAAGATTGATACCTAAATTTCAACTCACATCTTCAAATCATTATCTAAATTCTGATTCTCACCTTTCGAGGTCGATACCTAAATTTCAACTCTATCCTGGAATTGATACCTACATTTCAATACTCTGATCTTCGAATTGATACCTACATTTCAATTCTCACTTCTGAATCAGTCCTACATTTCTGATTCATTATGCTCAAGGTCGGTCCTTACATTCTGACATTCTCTTTTGAGAATTGACCAACATTTCAATTCTCACTTTTGAATCAGTCCTACACTTCTGATTCTTTACATTTGAAGTCATTTCTTACATATTGAAACTCTCTTTTGAGAATTGACCTACATTTTAATTCTCATTTCTGAATTAATCTTACATTTCTGATTATTTACATTTGAAGTTGGTCCTTACATTCTGACGCTCTCTTTTGAGAATTGACCTACATTTCAATTCTCATTTCCGAATCAATCCTACATTTCTGATTCTTTACATTCGAAGTCGGTCCTTACATTCAGACACTCTCTTTTAAGAATTAACGTACTTTTCAATTCTCAAATCTGAATCAGTCCTACATTTCTGATTCATTACATT
>NEWO01000482.1:243388-302397 GCA_003013225.1 Phalaenopsis aphrodite
AAAAGCCCAAAACTAAGAGCCACCCCCATGGCACGTCACCCAAATCAAACCTAGATGCCAGCTCATCCAAATCAAACTATGGAGCTCCTCTGCCCTCCACCTAAGCACCACATTACATCTCCTAATTGGCCATGACAACCATCATAACCCCATTTTTATAAAAGGCCACCTTCATGGCCGTTAAACTAAGTGCTGAAATTTCTTTAGAGAAGTCTCTCCAAACTTCACACAGAGCTTCCCTAAGATCCCCTCAGTGCATTCCAACCATTTTCCCTCTCCCATTCCCATTGCTGGAGCTCAAATTTGAGCTTGAAACCCTGTCAGAAACCAGGACAGAACCCAATACACCTTCACACTCCACCAAATTTCAAATTTCTTGTGCCCACACCTTCACAAGAGTGAAAGAAGTCAAAGCCCCATCAAATCCTCCTTCCACAGAGCCTCTACCATAGCTCTAGACCAACACCTGAAATTGAGCTTGGTTGAATTCATACCTAGGCCTTACACCAAAACCAGGGACTCAATCCTTAGCCTCCTTGGACCCCAACGAACGTGTCGAGAACCTCTGATCGAAGCCTTCCTTCTAAGAGAAAAGGTATAAAACTTCTCCTTCTCCCGAGCTAATTTTTATTCTCCATTTACTTAAGCTTGATTCCATGGCACATTAACTGTATGGATGTGTTTGCCTCACTTAGACGAGTCTATAGGAACAAAGCGAAGTGATTTGGTTGAGTCTACGCTGAGATCTTAGAGTTTTATTGTGGACAGGCACAAGATCATTTTATCGGGGATGATAACGGGGAGCCGTTCGATCAAGCGTGTATCAAATGGACGAGGGAGATCAAGTCGGACAGCGCTTCGGGACGTAAACTACGTGGACGGCGGTGACCAACCAGAGTGCGCCACGCATGCCTTCGGAGCTGCCTAGGATCTAGTCAGCACACGCTGTTTAAATAGATAAATAGGACTTTTTCCTTTTTATTTAAATACCCTTAACCTAGAAAATTCATAACTTTGTGTAGATAAATCACAAAAATAAAATAAAAATACCATTTTGCTCAGTGAACAAAGGAAAATAGATTTCAAGACCATCTTATGCATATTTTATTTTTGATTAATTAAACACCATTTTGAATCATTTGATTCTCCACGCATAATGGCACATCACCTTGGCTTGGAATTTTAGTATGTTGTAGCCTCTATGAGGGAAAATATTCTCTGATTTTTTCCAAAGTTAGAGGAGCTTTCTATACATAGACCAACATTTTTCAAGTTATTTCACATTATTTCTTTAAAATAATCATGAAAATTAGTATATTGGCTAAAAAATCTTAAAAAAATTTTGGAAGGTTCACCATGACTAAAGAAACCTTTAGAAATAATTTCATGGGTCAAGTCATTTAAAATATCCTTAAATTTTACAAATACTAAATCACTAAGATAATTAATTTTGGAAAATATAAAAAAATTAAACGACTTGATTTTTTATCTCCACTGTGACTTATAATCTAGAGAAGTCAACATAAAAATTTCAAAATATTTTGAGTTTATTTGACAACTTAAATTGATTTTTAAAGATAAATATCACTCTTGGCACTTAAATATTTTTTAAAAATTAAAATATAACTCAAAAAATTATAAAACTTATTTTTTTGAGTTCTCTGTGATCAGGGGCATTTTCCAAAAATAAAATTATATTTAAAATAAAAAACTTGATTTTTAGCCTATTTAAAATATTTAAAAAATTTAAAAAAATTCATAAAAATCACAAAAATAATAAAACTCATGGAAATGCTCTGAATTGCTTCCTAATCACTTAGGAACAATTAGAATATTTTTCCTGATTTTCTGAATAAAGATATTTAATTTCAAAGCTTAAAAATAATCTTTAAAGGGCTAAAAATGAGTTTTTCACTAAAATAATTCCAGTAAATCAAACAAAAATTAGAAAAATATAAAATTTACTCCTTTGAGTTCTATGACCTTAGGGAGTTTTTTCAAAAATACAAAACTTAATTTTCACCATCCGAAATATTTTATTTTTATTAAATAACCCATAATTTAAAATAATTCTAATAAATTACTGATAATTTTAAAAATTATGAATATTAACCCAAAGGTTCCTCTGGTCTAGGTCTACTAACAATAAAAATTTTAAGGGTATATAATTTACTTTGGTCAAGTTAGGAATTTTCTTTGAAAAATCCTATTTTAGCATGAAAATAATTATATATATTAAATTAAATTTTGAAAAATCACATTTTCTCCTCTTACGTCTTAATTGACTCATGAATGAAGTAGGATAAAAATTTCAAAGTAATTTGAATTGAATTTGACAAATTATGAAGTGTTAGGGCCTTAGGGGCAAATGTGTAATTTTGGAAATTTGGCCCTAATTAACATTTAGGCTTAAGTCAAGAAGGGGAATGAATAACCTTTGATCTTAATCTATTTGATGCTTGAAACACAATGGGAAAATTGGTAGAAACCAATTTCACTTTCCTCATTTAAAAAAAAAAATTAATTTCTAAATTATTAAAATTTAGAAGTATAATAAAATTATATGATCCCTGACTTAGGGGTATGACTTTTGAAGTCAATAATTAATCAATTTAATGCCCTTATTTTGATTTTCAAATAAAAATCCAAGTCATGAATCATGATCACTTAAAGCATAACGATTTTCAAAACTAATTAAGACACTCACATATGTCTTAAGGGCTTAGTGGTGACAAGCAAAATCAAGATTGACTAAATGAGGATTAGAGAAATAAACATAATTATATCAAACATCCTTGAAACACCACTAAGCCCAATTAAGTTTAAAAATTTGGCTAAGTGTTCAAATTACAATAACTTGCCCCTTTAAGGGTCTTCACCCACATAATTCTTAAATTGAATCTCAAGTGATAATTACCCTATTCTTAGGAATAATTAAGACATCAGAGTTCACTGAGTAATAAGGGTATTTACAGGATGAACCATTAAGCAACATAATAAGTTTAAATGGACTCGAGACTTTTCACCAGTTGGTGAGAGGGAGGCATTGACATGCTTCCCCCTCCTAACTAGTTGGATACCTCAAAGGCCTATTAAACTTAATATTCTTTACTCAATGAAATCATCCTTAATTAAAATTTTAAGGACTCACCAAGATGTGACACAGAGTTAGGAAAATTACCAAAATCTTACCTTTCCTGCTCTTCATAAACTGCCTTAACATGCATTTTAAGTTTCATGCGGTGGAACGAGAAGACTCGCCATGTACGCTTTTATAGTTTATAGTACCATTTTTCTTCTGCCTTTTCCTTACATGTCTCATGCTTGCATTTACCTACATAAACTTGCATGTTAACCATAACGATAACCTAAAACCAAAACTAAAATCAACCAAGATAAAATTCATCGCCACAACATGCAAAATATAAAACAACTCAAAATTTAATCACAAACATCACATAAAACCACAACTTCAACTTAATTAAGATGTCTCTATCAGATGATCGGGAATCCCTTACAGGAGGTAACCTACGGTTGCTAACGAGGCTTCCCATTGTTTAAATGAAAATATTGAACTCATTAAGTTGGGTTAGTAAGCTCACTTGGACTTAGTGAATCCAATTAAAAATAGTGATGCCGGAACAAGGGAACTGTAGGATCCTAACCGCTGTCGCTCTAGTCAACTTTAATATGCCCCCATAAAATTTAAAGAACTTCAACCATAGGGCCACCTGATTTAAAATCATAACTTGACACACTAGATAACTCAAACTCGTCGCGGCAAGGAGGATGGAGCTAGCATGGTGGACAACACGACCATCTTCAACAACAAAACTTGTCTTCCCCAACTAAACTAATCTTCCTTCCTTAATCTTAAACAACAAAGCCATAGGACTTTGAGGTTTCTTGCTTATGCAACATAAATCCTCATCTTATCTTTAGGCCTTTGTATAGCTCTGTTATACAATATAAGCCCTAACTTGTCATAGGATTTTGAGGTTGTCGTCCGTCACGACCTAAATCCTCACATCTTTCAAGCTATTTGTGTGATAGTTTCACACGAATGTAAGCCCTAATTAATAAAATTGGCAAGATGAAAAACCTAAATATTTCACCTCAAAACTGAAGCTAAACATTAGGATGGCTTGGGAAGTGACCGATGTTCTCTTCTGTATCCATGACATCCTCTAGTTCTTCCTTCTTTGGACTCTACAACAAAATGTTCCAAAATTGGACCAATCCCCTTTTACACTTCTTTGTCTGATCACAATGAAAAGTCGTATCCTTTTGAAATCCTATAAGATAATATTTCCTGATTTTTATCGAGAGTCTTCTTAGGTGACTTTGGTAATTTAAGATGTAATTAACTATAGGGGCTTGCCCTTATAGGAAGCAGGTCCGAACCCAGCTTAAAATAAACCCTATTTAATCCTTTATATTAAATAGGGGAACTTGTGGGAAAATACAAAGGTTTCGTAGACCAAACGGATGTCATATATTCCTTAGTTTATTTTATTGAGCCTCATCCTCAAGTCTTGTGTTTATCCTTTGGGATAGATACATAATTTGAGATACAACATTCTTTCATTTAAACTATGGAAAATATAGGGTCAGTTTGATTTCATATTTTTCTAAAACTAAATATATATGTAAATTAAAATTTCCTTCTGAAGTGGGCGACGGGATTTTGATTCCGGTGACCGATAGCTTCTTACAGGTAACACTCCAACCAATAATAGCGCTGACAATTCTCTACACGAATCTTTGAGATAGGTATAAGAACACCTTAAATGGAATAAAGCTTCTTATCCTCAACTTCAGAGATCGGTCTAAAGCCATCTTAAATGGAATAAAGCATAAGATTCCCTACACAAATCTTTGAGATAGGTGTAAGACAACCTTAAATGGAGTAAGGCACCCTATTCTCATCTTTCGAGATAGGTCTAATGCCACCATAAATGGAATAAGGCATCTGATTCTCTACACAAATCTTTGAGATAAGTATAAGGCCAATTTAAATGGGATAAGACATCCTATTTTCTTTTTCCGAGATCGGTCTAAGGCTACCTTAAATGGAATATAGCATCATATTCTCTAAATGAATCTTCGAGATTGGTATAAGGTCGCCTTAAATGGAGTAAGGCATTCTATTCTCATCTTTTGAATCAGTATAAGGCCACCTTAAAGGGAGTAAGGCGTCTGATTCTATACTCCAATCTTTGAGATTGGTATAAGGCCACCTTAAATGGAATAAGGCATCCTATTCTCCTCTTCTGAGATTGGCCTAAGGCCACCTTAAATGAATAAGGCATTCGATTCTCTACACGGATCTTCAAGATAGGTACTTGACCACCTTAAATGGAATTAGGCATCTTATTCTCATCTTCCAAGATTATTCTAATAACACCTTAAATGGAACAATTCATCTGATTCTCTACACGAATCTTTGAGATAGGTATAAGGCCACCTTAAATGTAATATGTCTTCATATTCTCATATTCCAAGATCGGTCTAAGGCCACCTTAAATGGCATAAGGCATCTAAATCTCTACATGAATCTTTGAGTTAGTTATAAGACAACACTAAAAAAAATATGGCATTTGATTCACTACATGAATCTTTGAGATAGGTATAAGACCACCTAAAATGGAATAAGGCATTCTATTCTCATCTTGTAAAATTGGTCTAAGGCCACCTTAAATGGAATAAGATATCAATTCTCTACATGAATCTTTGAGATAGGTATAAGGTCACCTTAAATTGAATAAGGCATCCTATTCTCATCTTCTGAGATTGGTCTACGACCACCTTAAATGAAGTAAGACATCGGATTCTCTACACAAATCTTAGAGATAGGTATAAGACCACCTTAAATGGAATAAGACATCTTATTCTCATATTCTGAGATTGGTCTAAGGCCACCATAAATGGAATAAAGCATCTAATTCTCTACATAAATCTTAGAGATTGGCAAAATACCACCTTAAATGGATTCAGATATCGTCTATTTTTTTGTAACAAGGGTCTTTCGCCCCGGAAGTCCACTAACTGGTAGGCTGTTCTTTCTTTTCCCCCAAATTCTTTCGTAGATTCACTGCATTTTGACTGAGGTTCGATACACTTTTTCTTTCTTTCTCTTGAGGTTGAGGATAGGAAAGAAAAAGGGAGCGAAATTGGAGCCATGTTACGTAGAATTGTCTCTCAATCAGAATGAAAAAAAGGGGAATGACAAGGCATATGGAAATAAACGATGAATTTCTATCAATAGACCTGCTAAAAACCCAAACTGGTTAGCACAGGTGCCGTTGAGAGATCTGTTTTTCTCTCTCGCATTGAAAATGCTCCTTCTTCTTTTCTCTTTTTTTTCTTCTTTCTGTATTGTAGATTGTCATAATATGACTCACATCTAGTGCAAGCTTCAACCATCCTGAAAGTCAAAGATCAGCCTCTGTCCCGACATTTTTCTGCAGACGACAGGAAAAACGTCAATGGGCCAAAACTTATGATGACTAAAAACAAAACAAAGTATTTATTAAAGTAAATTTCATTATGTTTCGGTGAAATGAATTGATTATTTTATGTATGAGTTTTGTTTAATTTAGTAGAACATTATACTAAAAAGTGGAAAGAAGAAAATTTGAAGTTTAAAATTTCATTCTCAAAATTTTCATTATATGGAGGTTAATTACAAAATTTGGACTCGGTCATAGACATTTAGCCATATAGATAACCCTAAAACAATCAAATTTTCCAAAGTTTCAAAGCAAGCAGAGGCAAGGGGCGTTAGGTCATGTAATAAGTTTTTAGATATCGTTTGTTTTTTTGTAACAAGGGTCTTTCGTCCCGGAAGTCCACTAACTGGTAGGCTCCTTGTGTATAGACATTTTCAATGACCAATGATCTCTCCCATGTTGGCTTGAATTTTCTACCTATTTTGTGACGTGCAAGAATAGGCTTTTTGAGCACAAGTATGAGGTCACCAACTTTGAATGTCCTTGGGTGGACCAATTTGTCATGGTCTTGTACCATCTTCGCCTGGTAAAGCTCCAAAAGTTGTTGTGCTTTTAGTCATTTTCCCTCGAGACTCTCTAGTTCTTCAAGTCTGAGCTTTGCACTTTCTTCTGTAGTGAGTTGGTTGGCAATGGCGACTATGAGAGATGGTGTCTAGATTTAAAACGGTAGCACGACCTCGACTCCGTACATGAGCATATAAGGTGTACACGGAGTGGGAGTCCTGAAAGTCATTCAATAGGCCCACATGGCTTCTAATAGTTTGTTATGCCAATCCCTTTTTGTTTTCATCCACTGTTTTCTTCAAAATCTGTACCAGTGTTTTGTTGAAAGCCTCAGCCAGACCATTTGCTCTGGAATAATAAATTGTAGTGTATATCCAATCTATCCCATGTCTTTTGACAAAATTGTTGATCTTTGTACTTCTGAAAGCTGTCCCATTATTAGAAATTATTCTTTGCGGTACTCCGAAATGGTAAACGATTTGGCTTTTAAAAAATTGAAAGACGTGTTGTACCGTAACCTCACGTAACACTACGGCCTCTGCCCATTTGGAGAAGTAATCTGTAGCGGTAAGTATAAACCTGTGTCCTCTGGAATATGGAGGGTCTATTAGACCTATTATGTCCATGCCCCAACACTCGAATGGCCACGAGGCAACAGTTGGGCGTAGTACATTCGGAGGCTGGTGTAAGACCACCCCATGCACTTGGCATTGGTGACATCTTCTGGTTGTAGCCATGCAATTAGACATCATTGCTGGCCAATAATATCTGAGTCTTTTCATCTTCATATTCATTTTCGGCCATGACTAGTGAGCGCCACACAATCTGACATGTACCTCTTTAATAATATTTTGTGTTTCGGCTCTGCTTTAAACACCGTAGCCACATCTGGTCGAATGATCTTCTGTAGAGAACATTTCCCATCAGAGCGTAAGATATATCCCTTCTTGTGATGTGGTGCGCCTCAGACTTATCTTCTGGCAGCTTTTCAGTACGCAAATATTCTATTAATGACTTGTGCCAATCTTCGTTGATGTCTGCTACTGTATTTATTGTTTCCTCTTTTCCAATCTTGTGTAGAGTTTTGAAGTCGATCCAATACAAGACTCATCTTCCTTGCACTATGACTTTAATGGACTTGATAAGACCTCATATTTTCAGACTTCTTTACATTAAAGATTTCTAAACTCTAAATTAGTCTCATTTACTAGAGTTTTTCTTAAATTAAACTGCTATATTTTTAAATAAAAATTTTAGAATATCCTAAAGAAACTCATTTATACAATCAACTTATTTTTGTTTTGAAATATTGGAGTGTCACTTGAGGACAAGTAACATTTTAAGTTTGGAAGATTTTGATACATCAAAAAATTTATAACATTCATGTACACATTTAATACGTATTTTTGAGTATATTGCACTTAAATGGAAGGTCTTTGTGTGTTTTTACTTCAAGTGCAGTCAAATTGATGAAAAATGGAGAAAGGAGTAGAAAAAAGATCCAATTTGGAGTAAAAATGAAGAAGGTGTGAGAATGAACTTTGGTGCCAAAGCACCCAGGATATGTGCTTATGCGCCAAGAAAATCCAAAAGGATGTGCCTAAAAGCCACATACCTCGCGCTTACGTGCCAAACGTAGTTATTTTGAAAATTCAATGAATTTGGATGAATTTTTGAAGGGGTGTTTGAAGTAACTTTTGGTGAAAATGTGGTTTATGGTTAATGGGCACGAAAATGCTTTCAAATGGCTCCAATTTTATTTATAACATCTTTAGTAAAGGTAAAGAATAATATTGCTCCTATTTTACACAACACAATTTGAATACTTTTAAAACAAAATTGGATATTCGGAACTGTCGACACTATTTTAGGTTGTGGAGTTGCCTGTTGGAAGCTGTCGGCCACCAGAATCGAAATTCAATTGCCCGCTTCAGAAAGATGTTTTAATTTATATATATATATATATATATATATATATATATATATNATATATATATATATATATATATATATATATATATATATATATATATATATATATATATATATATATATATATATATATAAATTTTAGAAAAATTTGAAATCAAATTGACCCCATATTTTTTATAGTTTAAATGAAAGAGCATTGTACCTTAAACCCTATGTCTATTCCAAAGGATAAACACAAGATTTTAAGATGAGGCTCGATCAAATAAACTAAGAAATATATGACATTTGTTTGGTCTGCAAAACAGTTTTATTTGCCGAAAAGTTCCCCTATCTAATAAAAAGTGTTAAATAGGCTTTAAATTAAGCTAGGTTCAAATATGCTTCGTATAAGGGCAAGCCTCTATAGTTATTTACATCTTAAATGACCGAAGTCATTTAAGAAAACTCTTAATAAAAATCAGGAAAATATTATCTTCAAAGAGGTTAAAAGGATAAGAATTTTCAACGAGATTTATCAAATGACGTATGAAATAGAAATGGCTCAAATTTGGAATATTTATTGTAGAATCCAAAGAAGGAAGAACTAGGGGATGTCACAGATCCGAAGGAGAACCTCGGTGATTTCTCAGTCTATCATATTGTTTGGCTTCAATTTTTAGGAGAAATATTTAGCTATTGTATCTTGCCAATTTTATTTGTTAGGGCTTACATTTGTGTGAAATGATCACACAAATAGTCTGAATGATGTGAGGGTTTAAGTCGTGACAGACGACAACCTCAGAAACCTAAGATGAGTTAGGGCTTAGATTGTACAGCAGAGTTGTACAAAGGCCTAAATATGAGGTGGGGATTTATGTTCCATAAGCAGATAACCTCAAAATCTTATGGCTTGGTTGCTTAATTCTAGGGAAGACAATTAGCTTAGTTGGGGAAGACATGTTTTGCTGTTAATGATGGTCGTGTTGCCCACAGTGCTAGCTCCAAGCTCCTTGTCGTGGCGAGTTTGAGTTTTCTACTGTGTCAAGTTATGGTGTCAAATCAGACGGCCCTACGGTTGTAGTTCTTTAAATATTATGGGTCATGTTAAATTTGATTAGAGCGACACTGTTTAGGATCCTACGGCTCCCTCATTCTGGTACCAATATTTTTTGTTGGATTTACTTAGTCCAAATAAATTTACTAAACTCAACGTAATGAGTTCCATACTTTCATTTAGACCGTTGGAAGCCTCGTTAGCAACCGTAGGTTACCTCCTCCGAGGAATTCCCGATCATCCAATAGAGACGTCTTAATTTAGTTGAAGTTGTGGTTCTTTGTGATGTTTGTGATTAAATTTTGAATTTTTTTAGATTTGAATGTTGTGGCGATGAATTTTATCTTTGTTTATTTTACTTTCATTTTGGTTTTATGGCTATCCTAGTAGTTTTTGTTTTCATGCAGAGTGACATCTTTGTTTAACATGCAAATTTGTAAGAATGAAAGTACCGTGCAGAAAGTAAAACAAAAGATAATACTATAAACTGTAAAAGCTTAGCTGATGAGTCTTCTCATTTATACCTCCTGAAAGGTCAGTACTTGTAGGGCAAGTATATAAAGTTTCAAGGAATTTAAATTGCATGAGTAGATGAAGGTTTAGCTACAAATCCCCACGTTTTAATTTAGTTGAATCTTGAAAGAACCTAGTATATGATTTTAGGACAAAACACGATAAGTTCAATTTGTCCTTCAAAACATCCAAAAGATTCTAAAGTTCTCGTGATATAACGCCGAACTACTTTGAGTCTCTCTTGAATTATTTTGAGTTGATTTTGAACTTTTCATATTATTTCATCAATCATTCGAGGTTGAAGAGTGACTACACCATTGCTATGTGAAACTTAATAACTAAATTATCCCAAGGATAGTGTACTCAACTAATCAATTGATGTCTCATTTAAGATTTATGTGAGTGAGTGCCCCTAAGGCAAGTTTGAGTTATTTAAGATTGTGGTGCCCATAAGTAAAGTTGGACTTGGAATGTTTAAAGATATTGATTATCAACCCAATTATCATCTAAATCAAAACTACCAAGCCCTTAGCAATCATAATGAGGATCTTGGTGAAGGTTAATATTGTAGTTTAAGTGATCTGTATTTTCATCTAAAGATCACATTATCACCAATTTTGGGCTTAAGGAAAGTAAATTATCATCCTTTTAGCTTAAGTCTCTCACTCAAGAAACTTTTTATGTTTGTTGACTTATAAGTCATGAAGATTAGTGGAAATAATTATTAGTTGATGTTGTGTAAAGGTGGTGGGTGAGTTTTAACCTTATAATCTCATTGTATTTCAATCATCCGAACAAGCTTATTTTGATCAAAGTTACCCATTTATCCCTGGTTAACCCTAAATTTTGATTAAGGCACCAACGTCCAAAATGACTACCATGCAATTGGGGGACTTCACCTCATTAATCTTTAAACACAACTCAAATGACTTTGAGGATTTAAAGTGTTATACCCAGGAGGTAATTAAAATGTTGGAGGAGGATATTTGGACCTCTCAAATTTTTAATTTTGAAAATAGGATTTTCAAAAGTTAATTTATTTAATTATCCAAAATAAAATTTATATTTTTGAAAAAAAATTATTAGAGGTTTCCTAAGGTCAGAGAAACACTTGCACAAAATTTCATGATTTTTTGAGTCAAATTTCTATTTTTATTATTTAATTTTAGATCAATTTTTATGATTTATTTAAAAAAGATAGTATTTTAATTACAAAAAATATTTTTTATATTTTTATTAGACACCTTTGAGTTCAGAAAACTTAGGGAATCAAATTTTGTTTTTTTGTGATTTTAAATTTATTTAATATAATTATTTTAGTGAGAAAATATGGAAAATGCACTTTTAAGCCTTTAAAATTTATTTTTAACTTAGAAAAAATTAGGAAAAATGTCCTAATGAATTCTAAGTGATCAGGGGATATTCCCATTCATTTTGAACCATTTTTTGTATTTTTAAAAATTTTGATTATTTTAATTATTTTTAATTCAAAAAATATTTCAAAAATGATGTATTTTCACAAAAATGTGTTTTATTTTTATAAAATACCCCTAATCACAAAGAACTCAGAAAAATAGTTTCTGTAATTTTTCTGAGCATATTTAATTTAATATAATTATTTTTATACAACAAGCAAGGTTTCCTTATGGAATCTGTTTCGGTGTTAGACTATGTCAAATAATTTTGGTATTTTTTACAGTAAGTAGATATGATTTTTATGAACAATGTGGAGTTTATTTTATTAATTTTTAATATTTTTTAATTTACAAAAAATTAACATAAGGTATTTACATTTAACTAAGTATAAAAATTCACAACATGATTCAAATGATCAAAATATAATTCCTAGATTTTTCTGACCACAGAAAATCTACTAAAATTATTCTCAGAGATTTCTATGTGATATTTTGATTTATATAATTTAAATAAGATAAAATGGTCACCTTAGCTTGAAAATTAGGGTTAGAAGCATAGAGATGTCATCTGACTTTGGAAAAATCAGCAGACATGGCCTCTGTCATGAGGAATAAACCTTCAAAATTTCAAGCCATGGTGAAATGTTATAAGTCATGGAGAATTAAAATACCACAGAAGGTATTTAATTAATTAAAAATCAGGGAGTGAAAAAATAATTTTTATTTTTAGTCCACATTATTCTACTCTATTCATTGAGTAAGAGGGTATTTTTCTTTTTTTTTTAATGATTTTTATAGAAAGATATGTATTTTTGAAGTTTAGGCTTTTAAAATAATTCAAAAATCCCTACTTTTCTACAAATCCATTCTGCGCTGACTGGATCCTAGGCAGCTCCGAAGACTCCACGCGTCACTCTGCCATTTGACACTGACAACCACATAACATCCACAAGGATCGTGCTTTATGCATCATTGATTTGTTCGGCTTGAACTCCTCTATCCATTGGATACACGCGATATTGGATGACTCTCCATTATTGTGCCCAAGTGACCTAACTCGAGAACTGTTGACACTAAAACTTTAAGATCTTGGCCTAAAATAAAACAAATCATGTGGAGTTTGTTCCTAAACCTTCATCTACTCAAGAAAAATTTATCTATACAGATTATACGGTATGAAATACAGTAAATATGTATGGATAATCTAAACAAGCTTGGTTTAAGGTTAGAGTTCAATACATTTGTCTGAGAGGGGAGGCCTCAATCAAATGGTTGTGGTAGCTATGATTGGTCCCAACGAACCTCCAGATGAAGTCTCGAGCCTTGGTGAATGGTGTAGGTATGATTTTGACCAAGCTCGATTTCAGGTGTTAATTGAAGTCTATACTAGAGGCTATTTGAGAGGGGGCTTCTGTGGTGGATCAACTCCTCTCACTGTGGGGTTGGTGTGTGCACAATTAATTGAGGGAGGTTTAGTTTAGTGTAGAGCTCTGAGGAAATATGTCCTAGTTTTGACAGAAACTTTGAGCTCAAAATTTAACTCTCACAGAGGGAACCAGAGAAGGAAAATGGTGGTCTTAAACTGAGGGGATCCTAGAGAGTCTCTGGAAGAAATTTGACAGATTTTCCTTAGTAATATTTTAGCTCTTCTCACTTTGCCATCGAGGTGGAGTTTAAATAAAAATGTCTTAGGCTGGGTGCCAGGGCCAATTGGGCGGCGGAAAATATTGCTTAGGTGGAGGGTTTTGAAGTTCTAAAGTCAATTGGAATTGGCCAGCTCATATGGCTGAGTTTGGGTTTGAATTTGAGCTTGGGGCTCTCAATTTTGGTGTTTTGACCACTAGGCTGGCCGACAGGGCCAGTGGACATGGCCAAGAGGTCAGGTGAGAGTGGACATGGCCAAGAGGTCAGGTGAGAGTGGACATGGCCAAGAGGTCAGGTGAGCCAGTGGTAGGGTTCATTATAATTAACACTCAATGGCAAGTGATGATGGGGAAGAGTTTTGGTTAAGGCCCATAAATGGGCAAAAATCTTTTAATTTCAAGATCCATTGGTTCATAGCATGTCATGGTTGGTCCAAATGGGTTTAGCCTGATCCTTAGGAGAAACTTAGTGGCTGTGGAGTCATAAATTTTGTGACTTTAGGATGGTTAGGTCAATTTTTGTGTATGGGTTCAATTGGGTCCAAATGGCTAAAAGTTACGTTTGGGTTAGGCTAGCCATGACTTTGAGCCCAAATAATTTAACAATATTGTGTAAATGATTTTAATGAAGATTTTTGGTGATGGATTGAAATGATTTTGAGTTCAATTGGGGGGTTCAACTTGAAGGATTTTGGAATTTTGGTCAATTTGGGTATGTTGGGTTAGACTAGGGCCTAGGTTTGGCTAGGCTTGGGCTAAGTCCAAATTGATTGTTAAAAATGTTCTATAGAAACATCATGAAGAGTTTTTCAACATAAATTGGGTGCCAATTTTGGGGTTAGGGCAATCAATTTGGTGGAATTTGGAGACAGCAAATTTGTGGTAAATTTGGGGATTTTTGGATTTGGTTTCAAATTAAATAAAATTGAGGGCTCACTAAGGCCAATTGAAGGTCAAGATTGATACGTATGAATGTTAGGAAGAGTTTAGGATTCAAATTGATTCCAATTGAGTAGGCCATGGGGTTCAATTTGGTGGGATTAGGCCACAACACCAAAATTGGGGGTTTGACTTGGATCATAATTGGGCTCAAAGCATGGACCAATTGAGCTTTTATTTTGTTTAAGTTTGTCACATTGAATGCAAATTTTAGTTTAGGATTAAAATTGGGGAAAATTAGGACCAGCTTGAAGGACAATTGAGGTAAATTTGAGGAAATTGGGCACTTAAAGGCAATTTGGTGGTTTTGGTAAAAAATGGTCAAATTGGTTAAAATGGGTCCAATTGAGAGGTAAAAATGGGTTTTGGAGACATTTTGAGTGATTTTGGATGCTTTGGGAAGGTTTGGGGTGCCAAGGGTATTTTTGTAATTTGGGCAAATTTGAGGGTATTTTGGTAAATTTGAAATTTTGGGTGGTTTTGGGTAGCTTGGGTATTTTCTAAACATTTGAAATTACTTTTGAACAAGTTTGGGTTTTTTGGATGAATTTGAGGGCTTTGACCAAATTTTGGGATTTGGGGGCGTTTAGGTAATTTGGGTAGGTTTGGGGTGAAAAGGCCAAGTTGGATATTTTTAGTAGAATTAGAAAGCTAACTGATACACCAAAAATATATACATTTTTAGACCCATATTTTATACTCATTTTTTTATCATATTGCACTTTAATGGAGGGTATTTGGATGTTTTCTTGCAGGTTGTTGATTTTTAGGGCTTAAAGGAAAAAGGATGAAATTTGGAGTGAAAATTACGTTTTTGAAGAAATGCTCAGTGTCGGCAGCGCCGACGGCACAGAACAACTTAAGGCTAGAGATTTTTATTCAGCACCTACGACGCCAGACCAGCGCCGACGGCGCCAAAGGTGGAGCAGACCCCATTTCTAGAAGGTTCGATGTATTGAATGATTTTTTGAATAGTTTTTGGAGGCACCTTTTGGAGAACCAACCTTAGGCTCTATTTGGGGCCAAATTTATCAAAAAGGTGCTCCTC
Organism: Phalaenopsis aphrodite; assembly: GCA_003013225.1. Classification (NCBI taxonomy): domain Eukaryota; kingdom Viridiplantae; phylum Streptophyta; class Magnoliopsida; order Asparagales; family Orchidaceae; genus Phalaenopsis; species Phalaenopsis aphrodite. The sequence goes on from NEWO01000482.1 coordinate 258,928, forward strand.
TAGGTTCATTTTTTGCACCACATCCTTCCATTCCACCACCATATTGGAGTCAATTTTGATTTTGCATTCATAGTTTAGAGTTTTTGTGTGGAGATATAGTCTGAAACTTTCTGTAAGAGTGTTGGAGAAGGAGAAAAGTGAGAGATATCTTCTTCCTGCATTTCTAAGGAAAGTCTACAAAAGATTTACTTTGAGAAAGAGTTTTCAGATAATTATTATTTGTTTATCAGTTTTGTATGAACTTTCATTTATATATGAAATTTGTGTTTTGTTATTTCTTTCTCATGAAGCCTGAGTAGTCCCCTCTATATTTCTCTCTACTCTAAGATATGGTGAAATAAAGATATAATATGAATGTGCCAATATTAAACTGTAAAATAAATTGTGATGATTTTTCAACTATGAAATTAATTTACTTTTCGATCTGGCCAATTGAATTATTAAAATGTGTTGTGAAACATATGATCCGAGAAATGGAGTATGAGTTCTACAACAGAGTGAGGATCACATTTGATTCCATGGAGGATAACATAGTTCATTGAATTAAGTGTAATAAATAAGGAAGTATTCTTTGATTGGGGCAAAATTGGAGAACCTTTAGGGTAACAGACTAAAATCTTCAATTTGGTCTTATTGTTTAAAAACTGAAGCAAGAGCTAGCCTTTAGATGAAAGGAAGTGGGAGCTCTGGAGTGGGAGCCGGTATCCTCTTAGCATAGCCACATATTTAGGGACTAAACACTGAGATTAGCCAATGATTTTCTATGCACTGTATCAGGGTATAAAATTGAAATTGATCCTATTTGGCACAATAAATATTATGAGCATTTATCTCATCTCATTTTATCATAGCATCATTGTAGAGGGAAGGTTGCTTTTCACATAAAAATCTTCGTTACATAAACATAGTTAAAAAATTGGTATTTATTGTTTTAAACTTTACATTTTTAATTTGATAATAGTTTAGAAATTTAATTTTGATTACATCTCAACATATGAAATTAATGAGAGTGATTTTAATTGACTTTCTCCAAATTTCCTAACAAATTTATCATTTTCAATTTAAACCTTCCCCGTCTGATCTATATTTGGGACTTAAAGAGAAATTTCGTTATTACTTGATAATGACATGTATACTTGCGTTGAATCTGAATATTAATTGATTATACTTAGTTAAATTTTACACAATCTACTGCAACTAAAAAACCAGATCAAGTTTTTGACGCTGTTGTCCGGGAGGGTAACAGATAAATTAAGTAGTTTTGATAAATTAAGAAATTTAGAGATAATATATATACCATAAAAAAAATCAAAAATCTAAAAAGAAATATTTTTATTAGAGTGTTTATTTTACTTTGTTTACTTTATTTGTATATGCAAAATTTTGGATCTTAAGGTTTAGTACCGTACGATTTAAAATTAGAATGTACTGTTAGAAAAATTCAAAAACAACAAAGAGAAATTAAAAATTTACAAGAAACGGCGAATAACTTAGATAATTCAATAAATGAAAATCGACAAAGACCTTTAAAAGATTATGCGAATCTGACAGCATATGAACTTCACTTGACTATTCAAAATCTTGATGTTGCTGCTAATTCATTTGAGCTTAAACCTGATATTACAAAGATGGTACAAAATAATCAGTTTGGAGGATCACCTACAAAAGATCCTAACTTACATCTTGCTAGTTTTCTTGAAATTTGTGCTACATTTAAATATGACGGAGTGTCTAATGATGTTGTTAGGCTTAGAATTTTTTCTTTTTCATTAAGGGATAAAGCCAAGGCTTGGTTAAATTTGTTAGCACTTCGATCTATTAGAGCTTGGGGAGAACTATCACAAAAACTCTTGGCTAAATATTTTCCACCCTCGAAAACCACTAAGCTTAGAAATGATATTACTTCTTTTTGTCAGTTTGAAGGGGAATCGATAAATGGAACCTGGGAAAAATTTAAAGATCTTCTTAGAAAGTGTCCACACCATGCTTTACCAGATTAGTTAATAATTCAAACATTTTACAATGGATTAGTGAGATCACATAGATCTATTATAGATGCTGCTGCGGGGGTTTCATTAATGTCAAAACCTTTTGATGAAGCATATTCTTTAATTGAAGAAATGACTACTAATAATTTTCAATGGCTCTCTTAAAGGGAAAATCCTAAGAGAGTAGCTAGTATTAATGATTTTGATGCAATGTCTATTTTGGCATCTCAAATTTCTTCTATTTATAAAAAGATTGATCAAATGGGAGTGAATTATTCTCAAATACCCCCATATTAGAGGAAAATTCACTAGGAAAGATTATTGATACTCAATCATCTTATGAAACTTTAAACACTATAAATAATCGAAATAATAATCCCTATTCGAACTATTTTAACCCTGATGGAAAAATCACCCTAATTTTAGTTAGAATAATTATAATAATTCGGTGAATCTATGTGAAAATCTAAACAATCAATGAAATCCTAATTTCTGTCATTATTATCCTCCAGGATTTAACTCCAACCCTAACCCACAAGTTAAGGAAAAGAAGTTGATGATGGAAGAAGTAATGTTGAATATGGGAAATCAAATACAGAATCAAGGGGCTGCTATTAGAAATAGTGAAAATCAATTAGGACATATTGCTACTGCACTTAGTAATAGACCTTACGGAATTCTTCCATGTACTGTGGAAGTTAATCCAAAAGATCAAAATAATGAGCAATTTAAAGCTATTCGATTACAAAGTGGAAAAGAAGTTAAAACAAAGATCGAAAGAAAAACTGAAGTTGATGAAGAGAAGGAAGAAATGGAAAATGATCAACATGAAAATGAACAAACACAGGTCCCTGTAGAAAAACCATTAACTCTGTTTCCTTAAAGACTGAAGCAAAAGAATAAAGATAAACAATTTACAAAATTATTAAAAATCCTTAAATTAATGATAAATATTCCTTTTGTTGAAGCTTTGGAACAAATGCCAAGTTATTTGAAATTTATGAAGGATGTATTAAACAAGAAAATGAAGTTTACAGATCATGAGACCATGCACTCAGTGAAGAGTGTAGTGATATTATTTAGAAAAAGCTTCCTGCAAAATTAAAAGATCCTGGTAGTTTTACTATACCTTATGCAATTGGAGAAAAGTTTTACTGAAAAGCTTTTTGTGATTTTGGAATGAGTATCAATCTTATGCTTTTATTAATTTTTAAGAGTTTAGATTTGGGAGAAATTTCTCCTACTACTGTAACTCTTCAGTTAGTTGATCGATCTATAACTTATCTAAAAGAAGTTATAGAAGATGTGCTAGTAAAAGTGGATAAATTTATTTTCCTTGTAAACTTTATGGTATTGGATATGGAGGAAGATAAAGAGATTCCTATTTTTTTAGGGAGACCATTTCTCGCAATAGAGAGAGTTGTAATAGATGTGCAAAAAGGAGAATTAATAAAGAGGGTTAATGATCAAGAAGTGAAATTTAATGTAGCAAAAGCAATGAAATATCCTACAATAGAAAATGATAATGAATGTTTCTGGATGGACGTAGCTGATTATCTTAGTAATGAGCAGTTTAAGAATGAGTTCGAAGATAAATTAAAGTAAGGAGAAATTTTTTATACTGAAGATGAAGTAAAAGAAGAAGATTTGGATTATTTTTAGGGCAAATTTGAAGCATTAGACTTGTTGGAAAATAATAGTAAAAATCTTATTCCTTCAAGTATTAAACCACCTAAACTTGAATTAATGATATTACCTGCCCATTTAAAATATGTATTTTTAGGAGAGTCATCTACATTGTCTGTTATTATATCTTCTGCGTTAACTGAAATTTAGGAACAAAAGTTGATAGAGATTTTGATAAAGTATAAAAAGGCTTTTGGATGGACTTTAGCAGATATTAAAGGAATTAATCCTTCAATTTGTATGCATAGAATTTTATTAGAAGAAAAATATGAAGCTAAAGCGGATCCTCAGGGAAGACTAAACCCTATAATGAAAGAAGTTGTTGAAAAAGAGATTTTAAAGTGCTTGGATGCTGGAATTATATATCTTATTTCAGATAGTGCTTGGGTAAGCCCAATTCACTGTGTTCCAAAGAAAGGAGAAGTGACTGTTGAAGAAAATGTGAAAAATGAATTAATATTAATAAGACAAGTAACTGGTTAGCGAATTTGCATTGACTATAGAAAACTAAATATGACCACCAGAAAAGATCACTTTCCTTTACCCTTTCTAGACCAAATGTTGGATAGATTGGCTGGGAACAAATATTATTGCTTTTTAGATGGATATACTGGATATCACCAAATATCTAATTGTTTTAGAGCATTAAAATAAAACAAAGTTTACAAGCTCATACGGAACATTTGCTTTTCGTAGAATACCTTTTGGACTATGCAATGCACCTGCAACATTTCAAAAATGTATGATGTCAACTTTTAGTAATTTTATAGAGCATGGAATGGAAGTGTTTAATGATGATCTTCCTATATTTGGGACTTTATTTGAGTTATGTCTTAATAATTCAGAAAAAGTTCTGGAAGTGTGTGAAAAAATCAACCTAGTTTTAAATTGGGAAAAATGTCAACTTTTTGTTGCAGGAGGTATTGTTCTTGGGCATAAAATTTCTGAAAAAGGCATGGAAGTAGATCCTGCAAAAATCTAAGTTATAGAAAAATTATCACCTCCTAATAGTGCTAAGGGGGTGAGAGGTTTTCCAGTACATGCTAGTTTTTATAGGCGCTACATAAATTTTTTTTCAAAAATAACTAAACCCCTATGCCAACTTTTGGAAAAAGATACGAAATTTGATTTTAATGAGAAATGCATAATAGAATTTGAATTATTAAAGAAAAAATTAATTACTGCACCTATAATAGTACCACCTGACTGGGAGAAACCATTTGAAATAATGTGTGATGCTAGTGATTATGCTATTGAGGTTGTATTAAGACAAACACACCACAAAGTTTTTAAAGTCATATATTATGCTAGTAAAAATCTAAATAATGTTCAAATTAATTATACTACTACTGAAAGAGAGTTATTAGCTATTTTTTATCCCTTTTATTAATTTAGACTTTATTTAATTGGAATTAAATGTGTACTACATACAGATCATTCTGCTATTAAATACATAATGCAAAAGAAGGATGCTAAACCAAGAATAATTAGATGGATACTTTTATTGCAAGAGTTTGATTTTAGTGTGGCTGATAGAAAGGAAAATGATAATCAAATAGCTGATCATTTGTCTAGAATAGAAATAGAAATATTAACTAATTTCCTAAATGAAATTTTAGAAAATTTTCATGGATGAACATTTATATAGTATTGATGAAATAGATGTACCATGGTATGCTGATATAGTAAACTATATTTTAAGTGATATTCTACCACCTGATATCAAGAATCCACAATTAAAGAAATTTATCTATGACTCGAAAGACTATTTTTGGTATGACCCATATTTACATAAACAATGTAAAGATCTAATTATTAGAAGATGTGTTCCTTATGAAGAAACTCAACAGATAATTGAAACATGCCATGATTTTAAATTTGGAGGACATTTTGGAATAAATAGAACTACATATAAAATTTGGCAAGCTGGATTTTATTGGCCTACTATTTTTTGAGATGTTAATGAATATATTAAAACATGCGATAGATGTCAACGAGTAGGAAATATTTATAGAATAAATGAAATGCCTCTAAATTACACATTAGAAGTTGAAATTTTTTATGTGTGCGGAATACACTTTATGAGTCCATTTATGCCTTCATATGGAAATTTATATATATTACTTACTCTTGATTATATGTTCAAGTGGATTGAAGTTATTGTTGTGCCTAGATGTGATGCTTAGAGTGTTTCTATATTTTTAATTAAAAATATTTTTACAAGATATGGGATGCCGAGAGTAATCATTACTAGTGGAGAATCATATTTTAGGAATAATAGAATAAAAAAATTGATCAAGAAATATGATATAATGCATAGATTCTTTGTTGTCTATCATCTTCAGACTAGTGGTCTAGCAGAAATATCAAATCATGAAATTAAATGCATTTTAGAAAATGTTGTAAATCTATATAAATTGGATTGCTCTGCTAGACTAGATACTGCATTATGGGCATATAGAACTGCTTAAAAAACTCCTATAGGAATGTCCCCATATAGATTGATTTTTGGAAAAACATGTCATTTGCAAGTAGAATTAGAACATAAAGCATTTTGGGCTATTAAAGAATTTAATTTTAATTTAAAGGACGCTGGTGAGAGAAGGTTATTGCAACTTAATGAACTTGAGGAGATTAGAAATGAAGTATATGATAATGCAAAAATCTATAAAGAGAAAATGAAAATATGGTATGATTGGAAGATTATTAAGAAGAAATTTGAACCTGGGACAAGAAGTCTATTTTTTATGTAAAAATCTAAATTTTTAATCTAAAATATTTTTTATGTAGCTGAGAAGTTACTTGAGGACAAGTAACATGTAAGTTTAGGGGATTTTGATACACCGAAAATATATGCATTTTTAGACCCATATTTTATACTCATTTTTGGTGATATTGCACTTTAATGGTAAGTATTTTGATGTTTTCTTGCAGTTTGTTAATTTTTAGGGCTTAAAGCAAAAAGGAAGCAAAAATGATGAAATTTGGATAAAAAATTACATTTTTAAAGAAATGCTCAGCGCCGACGGCGTAGAACAACTTAAGGCTTGAAATTTTTACTCAACACTGATGCTGTCAAAGGCAGTGTAGACCTGATTCTAGAAGGTTTGATGTATTTAGATGATTTTTTGAAGAGTTTTTGGAGGCACCCCTTGGAGAACCGACCTTGGGCTCTATTGGGGGCCGAATTTCATCAGAAAAAGTGCTCCTCTATCTTTTTCACTCCTTTACGTTCATTTTTCACACCACATCATTCCATTCCATTACCATATTGGAGTCAATTTTTTATTTTTCTTTCATATTTAGAGTTTTTGTGGTGAGATTTAGTGTGAAACTTTCTGTAAGAGTGTTGGTGAAGGAGAAAAGTGAGAGATATCTTCTTCCTGCATTTCTAAGAAAATGATACAAAGGATTTGCTTTGAGAAAGACTTTTCAGATAAATATTATTTGTTTATTTGTGTTGTATGAACTTTCTTTTATATATAAAATTTGTGTTTCGTTATTTCTTTCTCATGATGTTTGAGTAGTTTCTCTATCTTTCTCCCTACTCTGAGATATGGTGAAATGAAGAGATAATATGGATGTGCCAATAATAAAATATAATATAAATTGAGATGATTTTTCAATTCCGAACTTAATTTACTTTTTGAGCTGGCTAATTGAATTTTTAAAATGTGTTGTGAAACATATAATCCGGGAAATGGAGTATGAGTTCTACAAGAAAGTGAGGATCACATTTGATTCCATGTAAGAGAACATCATTCATGGAATTAATTGCAAATAAATAGGGAAATATTCTTTGATTGGTGTAGAATTGGAGAACCATTAGGGTGACAGACTAAAATTTCAATTTGGTCTTATTTTTTAAAAACTGAAGCGAGAGCTAGCCTTCAGGTGAAGGGAAATGGGAGCTCTGGAGTGGGAGCCGATATTCTCCTAGCCTAGCCACGAATTTAGGGACTAAACACTGAAATTAGCCAATGATTTTCTATGCATTGTATTAGGGTAAAAAATTAAAATTGCTCCTATTTGGCTCAATACATATTATGAACATTTATCTCATCTCATTTTACCATAGCTTCATTATAGTGGGAAGGATGCTTTTTCACATAAAAATCTTCGTTACATAAACATAGTTAATAAATTAGTATTTATTGTTTTAAACTTTGCATTTTTTATTTGATAATAGTTTAGAACTTTAATTTTGATTACATCTAAACAATTGAAATTAGTGACAGTGATTTCAATTGACATTCTGTAAATTTCCTAGCAAATTTAACATTTCCAATTTAAACCTTCCCCATAGGATCGATATTTGGAGCTTAAATAGAAATTTCATTATTACTTAATAAAGATACATATACTTGCGTAGAATCCAAATATTAATTGATTATAGTTAAATTTACAATATCTATCGCAATAAAAAATTCGGATCACTGACCACCACAGATGAGCTATGGACCAATGAAATCCCCTTTTAGGTCCTCTATGTACTGGTCTTAGTTAAACTCTAGCCGAGGGGCAGTGGGTTTATGGTACCATCTACATGAGTCTCCCAAAGAAAGAAGAGATTAAAGTCAACAATTTTGGGTTTAGGGTTGTGAGTGAGTATAGGTGATAATGGTGATAATGAGTGCAAGGGAGTGGATGTCAGTGTCTTAGGCCTAGACCAACACCCAGAGTCAACCTTAATGGCAAGTAGTACTATGGTTAGACCTTAGGCTACTAAAGAGGAAAAACTAAACCTCAATCAAAAGTGAGGTCAACAAATGGAACCCCTAATAGGTGAGGTGTCCCAGGTAGCGAGGAAGTCTGCTAAAATCTGTCCCTTGATAACACGAAGGGGAACAAAAGTTATATAAAATTGCATTAAGATCATTGATCATCTTGCTAGATGTCTAGAGAGTGTTGGTTGGGTCATCAAATATTGCAACGGATTAAGTTTTGAAATTTGGGTAATCTTATGAGAAAGCATGTATTGTCTAAGTTTTTGGGCGGCAAAAATCAAAGCTAGAATATGCTTCTTAATAGGTGGATACCTTATCTCCGTCGGTATTTGGCAGTGACTCAACTAGCAGAGTGTGTTTTCTTTACCCTCATCATTGACTTGGGCTAAGAGGGCTCCAAGAGATTCGTCTAAGGTCGTGGTAAAAAGTATCAAAGGTTTCTCTGGGATAGGGGCTGCCAAAACAGGAAGTGTCATTAAATTTTTCTTAACGTCCTCAAATGCCCATTGAAAATTCTCTTCCTAAATGAATTTGGCATACTTTTTAATTAATTTCGAGAAGGGCTGACACCTCCCCAGAGATTAGAAATAAAGCGTCTCAGATATGCCAACTTTTATTGGAAGGAACATAATTGCTTTAAGGTTTTAGGTGGAGGCATTTCCAAGATAGCTTTAAACTTATCTGGATCGATCTCAATTCCCCGATAACAGACAACAAATCCTAGAAACTTCTCAGAGGTAACACCAAAGGCACACTTTAAGGGATTCATTTTAACGTCATATCATTATAACCATTGGAACAGGATCGTCAAATCATACAAATGGTCTATTTTCTACTTGCTCTTCAAGATCAAATCATCCACATAGCATTCCACTTGGTTGTGAATGAGGTCATCAAAAATCTTTGTCAATGCACGTTGGTATGTTGCTCAAGTGTTCTTTAGGCCAAACGACATCATTGTGTAGCAAAAATCCTGATAGGTGTTATGAAGGCTGTAAGTGCTGCATTTTTGGGAGCCATCTTGATTTGGTTGTATCCCAATGATTCATCCATAAAAGAGAAGATTTCATGTGTAGAAGCGATGTCCACCATCATTTCTGGTATTGGTAACAAAAAGTTCACCTTTTGGACACGTTTTGTTCAAATATTTGAAGTTGACACAAATACGTATTTTTTTCATTTTTCTTCTTAACTGGGACAATGTTAGCTAACTATGTGGGGTATTGCTCTTGTTTTACAAAGTTAGCATCTATTAATTTCTTCATCTCGGTGATGACTTGCTACTCTATTTTGAGGCGCATTCTTCGAGGAGTTTGTTTCACTGGGATCATACCTTTATCCACCCCGAGTTTATGATCTGCAACCACTGCTGATAGTCCTGGCATCTCATCGTAGCTCCATGCAAAACAATCTTTGAATTCTTTTAGCAATTTGATCAGCTGTAAAGATTCTTCATTGTTGAGTAGAGAACTTATAAATTTAGTTTGGGGTTATTCTCTAGTCCCGAGGTTAATTTCCTTCAATTCATCAACAATTGATTTAATTTCCTCCTCAAACTCTGGCAGAGCACTTGCTATCAGCTGATCAGTAGATTCATCCTCCATATCAAGGAAATCCTCTTCTGATTCATTAATAAATACCATGCAAAACTCTGAATCATCGACTGACCCGACAGTACCAAATCTGATACCGTCTTTTGAGTTGGGAGTTCAACTTTTAACAATCCATAATTTTTCAGAAAATTTTAATTTATCTTTCGGTATTTGTTTTGACAAATGTCCCTGTTGAATTAACTTTTGTACACAAAGAAAAAAATAACCAAAAGACAATTCCACTAATTTATTAGGATCCTCATCCAAGTTTACATGATTTTTAAGATCAGTAGAGGTACAAACACGATAAAACTTTATCAGCTTTGAACCAGCGCTACGGACTTCCTTGACCTCCAAACTCTCAACTTTTTTAGGGAGAATCAGAGTAAGGGTCATTGTGTTCACATAGTGGTTTATCTGATCATACATCGTCTCATATTCACTTTTCTCTGCATCTTCTAAGGATATCTCATACCAAGGTTTCTTCTGTTTTTTCATTATTATTTCATCTTCAGAACTGTCTTCATTAACGATGTTGACGTTTGCCCTAGTCCATTCAATAATTAAGTTGGGTTTTCCTCGTCCACGTCCACGGCCTCAACCTCGAGTGCGCAAACTAAAAGAACCTCCAACAATTTGTTGTAGAAGAATGGTGGAAGAGAAATGAAGTGAAGTTGAATGGCCTCCTCTTTGTGATTCTTTTGAATCTTCACCTTTATTTGTGACAATTTGGTTAGAGAAGACAGTTTTCTTCCGAGGCGCGTAGTAAGCAGCATCTTCATGAATACCAACTTCATGAATTGAAAATGGTTGTAGATCTCCCTTGATGCATTATTGTTGTCCCTCTTTGTAGTACTTAAGGTATTAGTGTATAGACGATCGAACCATGTAGTGTTCATTGAATCCACGGTCGACCTAGTAGAGCATTGAAAGAAGTCTCGGCTTTGATGATATGAAACTTAGTTTTTTTTGCTAGTTCTCTAACCTCCGTAAGGAATGTAATGGATCAAAGGGCTCTCTCTCCCTTTTGGTTGAATCCTCTTAGCATAAATTTATCGATCGCAAGTTCCTAGGCTTCAATATCCAAATAGGCCAATGTTTGTAGACTCATCAAGTTGAGTGATGCTCCAGGCTCTATTAAAACTCTGGACAACACAAATCTACCATTATTAACGGAGATGTAGAGTGGACGATTGTGGTCGGTGGTACCGAGCAGCAATTCTTCATCTGTGAAGGTTACCCCAGACTATTCCTTTCAATGAGCAAACTTCATCCGAAGATGTGCTGGCCAACTGGGCTAAATAAATCTCTAGGTCAAGCAAGACTATAACCAGAGACTCTCTCATCTCCTTCGATAGGATCAGAGTTTCCTAGATGCTTAATCTGGCCAGAAACTTCCTAATATGAGCTAGCATATTGTAATCCACTTTGTATGGTCCTCTAATTTTCTCTTAGTCATGTGTTTCTTCCACTAGTGAAGGTGGAGGTAGTTCTTCTCGAGTATATATTTGTTTACCTTTAGCTATTGGAGCTATTCTTGAGATTAATACTCTACCACTTCTAAAGTTCACCTCTGTAATTTCTTCTTCTTAAGATATCATTTTCGGATCTTTAGGTGTTCCTTCTTTGTTAGAAAGATCTAAGTTGATGGCAAGCGATGCACCGTGGTTCTCGAGAATTGGTTCCTCACTTCCGGTGTTGTCGTAAGTAGTATCGTCAATCTCTTCTTTGGTCTTGTTAGAGAGTTCATCGGACTCAAGTACGATTTGAGAATCATTTTAGGAATCTAGATTGAGGCTAGATTGGTCAAATATAGTTATGTTATCACCAGAAATAGTTAAAATGTAGTCTAAATCACAATGATTGTATTCTTAAGACCTCGGTGGGGCAAAAAGGTAATCATACAAAGTCAGGGGTTCGAGGATTTTTTTCCCTGAATTTGAAACAACTAATCTAGTAAAGGCAACCACTATCCTACCCCCCGTGCTATCAATCATTGTGGAGGTATTCTTCTTTTTCTTTATCTTTGATTACGACGATTCTCCTAGTGAAATCTTCGTCTTGGGTTTGGCAGGTTGAAGATTTTGGACGGAGGCTTGTTTTAAAGCATTCTAAATTTGGTTCAATATTTTCTTGGATGATTTTCTCTAAACTGCATTACATCCATCTTTTCTAGTATATGCGGAAGATTGTTTTGATGCATCCTGGATTTTTTTAGGACCATCTTGAGCTTGTCCCAAGTCGTACTCCATCCATCTTCTCCAGTATATGAATCAATCGAAGAGGGTGGCCCAGCCGAAATCATATTTATGGAACCATTTTTAGGTTCTTTTAAATATTTATTCAAGATCGTTATATTTCCTTCTTTAAGGTTCTTCTCGAGCTAATCCTTAAAAATGAAACATTCTTCTATAGTGTACCCAAGCAACTGGTGGTATGGGCAATAATTTGGTTGATCTTTCTTATCGACGTCTTCGAGTTTCTTTGGATTTGGTAGTCTGAGTTCATGCTTCTCATCAGACTTCTGAACATTTTGGATATGGCTTTATCTTTGAAAGAATACACCATTTTCTATCATTCTGCCAAAAGTATTCTTTTATTCTCTGTTCGGGATGATCGTCGTTGAGGCAGTCGCTGGTTGGACTGGCTACTCTATTTCTAAGCAAGCTGTGAAGATTGGCGAGGATTTTTTGGATATATCTTCATTGATTTTTTTCCTTTATCAACGGTCACTACTGCTCCTGACTTCTTTTCAAATACTCTTGTTGCCTTGGATTTCTCGTGAGAATCCATATGTTTGATTTCTTCTCGAAAACTGCTGACTTTGCTAAGTATTTCCTGAAGGATTTGATGGTGAGTCCCTTGAGCATGAAAGCTACTGGCCCATAGATGCTTCTGAGTAAGATCTCAATCACGTGATGTTCTTGTAGCTGAGGTTCACACTTCATGCTAAGCTTTCTCCACCTCAAGATATAATTAAGGAAAGTCTCGTTGGGCTTTTGCTTTTCCATCATGAGCTCTCCTATAGAAACGTAAAGTTGCGCTCCGACAAATCTCTTCACAAATAACTGTTCCAGCTTGGAAAATGTCTTAACTGATCCATTAGGCAAATCAACATACCAATAGGAAGATATCCCTGATGAACTACTGACAAACTGTTGGAAGGGTAAAGCTTCATTTCTTCTTGTGTTGTCACAACTAGCTCGAAAATAAGTTATGTGTTGTTTGGGATTTCTAATCCCATCAAATATCTTAAAGTTTGGGGACACGAAACCCTACAAATATCTTAAAGTTTGAAGACTTCTTGAAGACATGTTCTCTTCTTGCTGACTTCAACCCTTTAAAACCAATGCACCACCCTTAGATTGGGTTTAAGCCTCTCAAACTTGCTCGACCACTTACTTAATTCTTTCTCCGACACGGCTCTTGATGGAGGATCCTTCTTTGGTTTCTCATCTCTGTTTTCTAAGGCATCTTCTCTTCTTTCATCTATAATATATATAATTCATGGTTGGTTGACCTCTGGAGAGGCTAACTGTGGGGATTGAGATTGTCCATGAATTGTGGCCATGGCGGTCATGGCTGCGACCATTTCTTCTATCCTTTTCTCTTGTTGGCTGACTTGCTCATCCCTTTGGAGGATAGCCCTGTGCAGCTCATCTACAGTGTTCTCTTCAATGAGATGTTGAGCCTCGCGCGTAGATGTAGCAGCTCTGGATTCAATGATATGGACATCCATGAAGTCTTTTTTGAGGTAATCATTATAGTCAAAATTTTCATCATCATCATCGATGAAAACTCCATGTTCCTGAGCCAATTCAAAATTCTTGATCCTAACCTTTTCAACTTTTGCTTCAATTATTAATTCTTGAAATGCCTTAAGATCTGGAAGATCCTACTAGACCTCCTCCTCTTTTTCTTCCATTGTGTTGTCAATTGCTGAGACAATGTCAGATATTTTGGACCCTGACTTCATTCTATGACCTTGTCCTGCTAGCTTGCAGGACTGTATCGGTACAGCGACCTTAGGTATCCATACCTTTTTCTTTGACGGTGATGTCTTGAGACGGAGTGTCTCAGCAGAAACATCGGTCTGTCGAGGAAAAATATGTTCCCCATGTTTCAGACCAGATACAATACTGGGCAATCTCTTAGTGTTATCCTTTAGTATTTTAGGAATATCCTTATAATGTGTGATCGGTAGAATTTTTAGCCCAGTAGTGCCTTGGCTGGTCGACTACTTACGGTCTTGGTGATGGTAGAATTGGTGGTAACTATGGCGGTATCAACTCTATTTTCTAAGAGGAACCAGACAAGAATACAAGTAGGTAAAGCTTCAGTTAATTTCTGAGATCGTCTGACGTATTTGACGTCCTTTAAGATTTCTTTCTTTATGCAGGGGGATATTGCATGCCCCACTGGTTTAAGTAATTCACTAATTGAGCAACCTTCCTTAGTAGCTAGCCTCTTGAAAACTAAACTAACTAAGGTGATAGGAGTGGACTTCTTTCTCTCCTCACCATGTCCATGAAGTGATGGTAAAGTACCAACAATTTTTTGGATACTCACGTACCCATTGGTACCCATTAAAGGATGTAATCTATTTCCTCGCAAGAGTGGATATGTTTCTAGTAATCTTGACTCATCCTGGTGAGGATCTTCCTCAATGGGTTTCTCTTTAGGAACCTAGACTTTAGTAGCCCTCCAAACCCTCCTATTACGGTTTCTCCATTGGTTTCGAGTTAGCGGTGTAGTATTTGAACTTGATTCGATTTCAAACACTGATGGCAAGAAAGCCAATCTCTCAGTCGGATCTTTAATGATCATAACTTTTTTTCCCTTAGCAGTACCGGGAACAGCAGGCTTGGTGGGTGTCATGGCGGCAGTAGTCTTGACCCTCTTACAAGAAGGGAAGTCTTGAAGGTAGTTCAGGTTAAATTTAGCTGATGGCTCCTGAACTTCTGGAGTGGTGACTTTCATTATGACGAACTAGAATTTCCTGAGGATGACCTCGAGATCTTCAAATCCAGTTCCAAATTTGATGGTGGGAATGACATTGCAGGTGTTGCAGCTTGTCAGTAGGTTGCAGGAAAAAGTTAGTATTGGGCACGCCAATGCAGCAGCTTCAAAAGAGAAATCTCTGTGGTTAGCTATTTGGCCAAAATCTCGTAATCTTAATGCAGACATTAAAAATTTAACAGAGGTCGATCTGTAGACCGGGTAAGTTTAAGTTAAGTTTTTTTTTAATTAGTTTATAGGGGGTTTTAAATTTTAGTAAGAGTAGTTTAAAAGTAGAAAATTTTGATTAATATTAGGAAATTTTAAAAGCACGCGCAACATGACATAATTCGATTTAATTTGCAAAATAGCAAATCAAAGTTAAAATGGAGATGTGAAGTGTTTAGGACCTAGTGCGGGACCAACTTAATAACGCACTTTGCCCAGGTAGAACTAGTCCAGCAACACAACTATAGGGGTATGTCCCCACATGAAGATTAAAAAGTCTTTAATGGCCCCTTGAACCTTTCTATTCAAAGGTGATTGAACAGGCAATCCTAAAGTCCAAAAGAGTTGACCATACTTTTCCAAGTTAGAAATGGGTAAAGCATGTCAATGGAAGAAAGGCAATTTCATTCATGAGGGAGATGAACACATTACCGATGTATGAAGATAATATTTCTTGATTTAAATGGAGAGGAAAGCTAGTCTCTAGCGGAGTCGCCAGAAGTTGTCGGCACTATTTTAGGTTGTGCACATGCCAGTTGGAAGCTGTCGGCTGCCGAAATAAAAATCTCGTCGTCCTCTTCAGAAGGATATTTTAATTTACATATATATATATAAGTTTTAGAAAAATATGAAATCAAACTGACCCCATATTTTTTATACTTTAAATGAAAGAGCACTGTACCTCAAACCATATACTTATCCTAAAGGATAAACACAAGATTTGAGGATGATACCCAATCAAATAAATTACGAAATATATGACTTCTATTTAGTCTGTGAAACCATTTTATCTGCCAATAATTTCCCCAATCTAATACGAAGAATTAAATAGGTTTTATATTAAAATGAGTTCGGACAAGCTTCCTATAACGGCAAGCCCCTATAGTTAATTACATCTTAAATGATCAAAGTCATTTAAGAGAACTCTAGATAAAAATCAGGAAAATATTATCTTCAAAGAGGTCAAAAGGATAGGACTTTTCAATGAGATTGAATAAACGAGGTGTGAAATAGAAATGACTCAAATTTAGAACATTTATTGTAGAATTCAAAGGAGTAAGAACTAAGGGATGTCACAGATCTGAAGGATAACCTCGGTGACTTCCCAGTCTATCCTATTGTTTGGCTTCAGTTTCGAGGAGAAATATTTAGGTGTTGTATCTTGCCAATTGTATTTGTTAGGGCTTACATTTGTGTGAAACGATTACATAAATAGCCTTGAAGATGTGAGGGTTTAAGTCATGACAGTCTCAGAATCCTAACACGAGGCACTTGATTGTGCATCAGAGACGTACAAAGGCCTAAAGAGGAGGTGAGGATTTATGTTGCATAAGCAGGCAACTTTGATATCCTTTGGCTTGGTTGCTAATTCTAAGGAAGAAAATTGGTTTAGCTAGGGAAGACATGTTTTTATCTTGAAGATGGTTGTGTCGCCCATAGTGCTAGCTGCTAGCTCCTTGTCGTTGCGAGTTTGAATTTTCTAGTGTGTTAAGTTATGGTGTCAAATAAGGTAGCCCTATAGTTGTAGTTCTTTTAATATTATGGGGCATGTTAAAGTTAATTAGAGGGACACTGTTAGGATCCCACAGTTCCCTCATTCTGGTACCACTATTTTCTATTGGATTTACTTAGTTCAAATGAATTTACTAAACTCAACTTAATGAGTTCTATACTTTCATTTATACTGTGAGAAGCCTCGTTAGCAACAGTAGGTTACCTCCACCGATAGATTCTCGATCATCCAATAGCGACGTCTTAATCTAGTAGTAGTTGTGGTTTTTATGATATTTATGATTAAATTTTGAGTTGTTTTATATTTGAATGTTGCGGTAGTGAATTTTATCTTGGTTTATTTTAATTTGGTTTTGGTTTTACAGCTATCTTAGCAGTTTTGATTTTCTTGCAGGGTGACATCATTGTTTAACAAGTAAGTTTGTAAGCATGAAAGTAAAGTGCAGAAAGTAAAAGAGAATATAAAACTATAAGCTGTAAAAGCGTACCTTGCGAGTCTTCTCATTTTCACCTCCTGAAAGGGAAGAACTTGCAAGGCATGTATATAATGTTGCAAGGACTTTAAATTGCATGAATAGATGAAGGTTTAGTTACCAAATCCCACGTTATGACTTAGTTGAATCTCAAAAGATCCTAATAGATGATTTTAGGACAAAACAAGATAAGTTCAGTTTGTCTTTCAAAACATCCAAAAGATTCCATAGTGCTCGGGATATAACCCTAAACTATTTTGAGTCTCTCTTGTATTACTTCGAGTTCATTTGGAACTTCTCATATTGTTCAATCAATCATCCAAGGTTGAAGTGGACTACACCATTGCTCAGTAAAACTTAACAATTTAATTATCACAAGGACAGTATAATTGACTAATCAATTGTTCTTTACTTTAAGAGTTATGTGAGTGAGTGTCCCTAAGGCAAGTTTGAGTTATTTAAGATTGTAGTGCCAATACACCTAAAACATATAGAGTTTTTAGAGACATTTTTATTTATATTTTTGAGATATTGCACTTTAATGGAAGGTAATTTTGTGTTTTTCTTGGACATACAGGTAAAAAGGGTGAAAATTGCTTAAAGGAGCAAAAAAGGATCCAATTTGGAGCAAAAAGGTGAAAAATGTGCAAAAGAGTTTTCGCGCCTAAGCGTCAGATCTGGACTTAAGCATCGGTTAAATAGAGAAGACCGCGCCTAAGTGCCACAGGCCCCACGCATAAGTGTCAGTGGTAGTTATTAGATGAGTAAATTCGGTTTCTGTAAATTTTGAAGAGGTTTTTGAGGCACCTATTAGCTTAATAGGTGGTTATAACCATCATGGACAAAAAATATCATAAGAGGATGCATCACTTGAGGATATACATTGAATCTAAACATATTTTGAAAAAAAACCAAGCCACCTTTTTGAAAATTATAAAAGAAAGAAGAGATGACTTAGAAAAGAGTCTTGAAAGTACTAGAAAGTTTTGAAGTTCTCATTTGACGAGTTAGTTTGGAGAGATTTTCAGGCACTACTTTTACATTTATTTTATCATTTTTGTTATTTAATTTTAAGTGATTATAAAGAGAAGAGAATCAAAGAAACTTTAAGAGTTTGGTGGGGGACTTGAGATGAGTTTTTATAGTTTTGTTTTGAGACTACTTTTGGTTTCAATTGAGACTTATTGTTGGTTTGACAATGATTTCTTATTTTAAACTAAAGTTTATTTTTTTTCTCCATGGATTCTGAGTCATTTTATTTATCTTTCTTCTTCAAATGATAAGTAATTAAGCTTCGGACAGAAGTTGTGGAAAGTATTGATCTTTAATTATGAAAGAAGTTGTGATGATTTAAAGGCATGCACTTCATTTACTTCTTGATTTAGTCAATCTAGATGTTAAAATTTATTGTGAGAACGTGTAAGCACCATGCTGGTATTATCTCAGTCAACAATTGGAAAGAATCACATGAGGTTGTATGAATGAGAATGTAGTTCATATGATTGAGTGCAAAAAAATAGGGAAATATTCATTGAAGGGTGTAGCTTTAGACGACTTTAAAGTGACAGTTAACACCCCCAACTTGGTTTATTATTTTCGCTTCTGATACGAGATGTCAGCCCTCAGGTGGAGGGAATCGAGGAAACTCTAGAGTGAGAGCTAATATCTTCCCTGTCTAGCCGGTCTTCAGAACTATTCAAACTTTAAATTAGCCAATGTTCTTTATAACATCTCTAGTAAGGGTAAAGAATATTATTGCTTCTATTTGACACAACACAATTTGCATACTTCCACAACAAAATTCTTATACTTATTACTGATTCATAATAGGAAGAATAATGTTTTCATATTTAATATTTTTCTTCTACAAAAACTCTGGTTGCCTTTTTAAATTGTTATTATTCTATTAAAATATTAAAAATATAAAAAATATATAAATATTCATTACAACAAAAATCATCTTTAGATTAGATAATTATCTTTTTATTAAAAATCGAAAGTTTGTTGTTCAATAGTGCATATTATGTATTCTCCCTGTCAGTTCGATATTCAGGTCTTAATCAAAAAGTCATATATTACTTGATAACGATACGTATACTTGCGTAGTATCCTAATATATCTAAATTAAAGGTTAAATTGTCATTTTTTTTTAGGATCAAGTTTTTTATTTTGTTGTAAAGTAAGGAAATATAAATAAAATATAATCTGAATTATTATTGTACGATGCATATTAGAAGTATCCAGGGATCAAGTTTTTGACACCGTTGCCGGGGAGAAATTGATTTTAAAAGAAAATTTCTACTTTTAGAAAGTCTTATTTAAACTTTAAATTATCTTATCTTATCTTATTTTGTTTTGTTTATTTTATTTTATTTTAATATATGTTAGAGTATGCATAGTTCAGGTTCTGAAGCACTAGTGCCATACAATTCTTACTTAGAAAGAACTATTAGAAAAATTAGAAAAACCAAAAAAATTATAAATTTTTAAAAATGCAAAAAAAATTGCAGAAATTTGATACCAAAATAATCAAAATGCTGAAATTCATTAAGAGTTTAAACCTTTGAGAGATTATGCCAACCCTACTGTAGATGAACTTCATTGTAGTATTCAAAAACCTACTGTAGAGGCTAATTCATTTGAGCTTAAACCTGATATTATCCAAATGGTATCAAATAAATCAGTTTGGGGGATCACCAACTAAAGATCCAAATTTACATCTTACCACTTTTCTAGATATGTGCGCTACATTTAAATACGATGGTGTATCAGATGATGTCATAACACTTAGCTTATTTCCTTTCTCACTGAGGGATAAACTAATATTTCGTTGAATTCGTTAGCAACTGGATCTATCAGAACTTGGGGTGATTTAGCACAAAACTTCCTTGCTAAATATTTTCCAACATCAAAAATTTCAAAGCTTAGAAATGATATTACATCTTTTAATCAGTTTGAAGGGGAATCTACTTATGAAGCTTGGGAAAGATTTAAAGAACTCTTAAGAAAGTGTCCACACCATGCTATACCAGATTGGTTAATAATTCAAACTTTTTATAATGGATTAGTGGAATCTCTTAGATCAATTATCGATGCCACTGCTGGTGGTTCATTGATGTCAAAACCATTTCATGACGCTTATGCTTTA
Organism: Phalaenopsis aphrodite; assembly: GCA_003013225.1. NCBI lineage: Eukaryota > Viridiplantae > Streptophyta > Magnoliopsida > Asparagales > Orchidaceae > Phalaenopsis > Phalaenopsis aphrodite. Next base: position 279,280 of record NEWO01000482.1, read on the forward strand.
ATTGAAGAAATGGCTACCAATAATTTTCAATGGCATTATGAGAGGGTAAATCCTAAGAAATTAGCCAATATTGATGAAATTGATGCATTTACCATGTTAGAAAATCAAGTTGCTGCAATTTTAAGGAAGTTAGATCAATTTAGAATGAATTTTTCTCAACCAATTTCCCTAATTTAAGAGAATTCATTAAGCCAAATGGTAGACTCTCAAGCATCACTAGAAACTTTGAATGCCATAAATAATAAGCACAAAAACCCATATTCAAATTATTATAACCCAGGTTGGAAGAACCATCCCAACTTTAACTGAAATAACAATTTGGGTGGTAATAATCAGCAATGGGGGAACAACCAATGAAACCCATTGGGAAATTGAAACAACTAAGGGAATAAAAATTATAGATCTACTTATCCACCAGGTTTCAACAGTAATACACAATTTAAGGAGATGAAGTTGTCTATAGAAGAAGTGGTGTTACAAATGGGAAATCAATTAAAAAGTCAAGGAGCTACAATTAGAAATTTTGAGAATTAGCTTGACAAATAGCTAATTCATTAAGTAATAGATCCCAAGGAACACTTCCTAGTAATACTAAATCAAATTTGAAAAACCAGAATAAAGAATAAGTAAAAGACGTTCAGCTTATAAGTGGAAGAGAGTTGGAAGTTTGGGTTCAAAAAGAAATTTGAGTAGAGAGAGACGAAATTGATTAATCAAAAGAGGATGCTCTAAAATATTCTAAGAGACCTATAAAAATTGATTTGGAAAAACCACCACCTCCATTTCCTCAGAGTCTTTGTATGTAGAAGTTGGATAAACAATTTTCAAAATTTCTGGAAATATTTAAGAATCTTACAATTAATATTCCATTTGATGAAGCCTTAGAACAAATGTCGAGCTATGTGAAGTTTATGAAGGATATTCTCAAGAGGAAAAAGAATTTTGAAGATGACGGGACTGTTGTACTTAGTGAGGAGTGCAGTTCAATAATTCAAAATATGCTTCCTGAAAAGCTTAAAGATTCTGGTAGCTTTACAATTCCATGTGCAATAGGAGATAGATTTTATAGGAAAGCTTTATGTAATTTAGGTGCAAGCATTAACCTTATGTCATTATCAATATTTAACTGATTAAAATTAGGAGAAATAACCCCTACTACTGTAACTCTGCAGTTAGCAGATCATTTGATAACATACCCTAAAGGAGTTGTAGAAGATGTCCTAGAGAAAGTGGATCAATTTATCTTTCCTGTTAATTTCATTGCGCTAGATATGAAGAAAGATAAAGAGATACCTATCATTTTGGGGAGACCATTTCTAGCCACAGGAAGAGCAATGATAAATGTGCAGAAAGGGGAACTAATCATGTGCGTCAATGATTAAACTGTTACTTTTAACATTTAAAAATCAATGAAATACCCTACAAAAGATAAAGATAATAAATGCTATAGGATGGATGTTATAAGATATCTAAGTGAATGCCATTTTAGAACTACTTATCAAGAAAAAATTGAAGAAAAAGATTTGGAACACGAGCCAGAAGAGGAATTAAATCAATGTGAAGATCTTTTTAAGGAAAACTCAAACTATGTTCGAGAAAGTTTTGAGGTTTTGGACATGATAAACAAAGATAAATCATTTTGTCCCTCTATTGAAAAACCTTAAGAACTAGAGTTGAAGTTACTTCTTGATCATTGAAAATATACCTTTTTAGGAGATTCATCTACTATACCTGTTATAATTTCCTCAAAAATGACATTGGAAAAAGTAGAAAGGTTGATGAAAATTCTAAAAAAATTTAAGAACACTTTTGGATGGATAATTGTTAATATTAAAGAAATCAACCCTTCAATTTGTATGGATAGAATTCATATGGAAAAGAACTGCAAACTCAGGGTTGATCCGCAAAAGAGATTGAATCCTATTATGAAAGAAGTTGTAAAGAAAGAAATTTTAAAGTGGTTAGACACTGTAATTATTTACCTTATTTCAGATAGTGCATGTGTTAGTCCAATTCATTATGTTCCTAAGAAAGGAGGAGTAATAGTAACTGTAAATGAACATAATGAGTTAATACCTAATACACAAGTTACAGCGTAGTGAATATGCATTGATTATAGAAAATTAAATCTTTTGACTAGGAAATATCATTTTCCATTACCCTTTCTAGATCAAATGCTGGATAGACTAGCTAGGCATAAATACTTTTATTTTCTGGATGGGTAAACCAGTTATCACCAACATCAAATATCTCTTGAGGATCAAGAGAAAATAATGTTTACCAGTCCTTATGGTACTTTTGCTTTTAGAAGAATGTCCTTTGGTTTATATAATGCCCTGCTAGATTTCAAAGATGTATGATGACATTTTTTTGTGATTTAATTAAAAAAGGGATTAAAGTATTCATGGATGACTTTTCAGTGTTTGGAAATTCATTTTATCATGTTTAGAACATTTATCCAAAGTTCTTAAATGCTGTCAAGAAATAAATTTAATCCATAACTAAGAAAAATTGCTAATTTATGGTAGCAGGAGGAATTGTATTAGGACATCAAATATCAGAAAATGGTATGGAAGTAGATCCTACTAAAATTTAAGTGACCGCTAATTTACCTTATCCAACAAATGTAAGGGAAATTATTAGTTTTTTAGGACATGTTGGATTCTACAGATGATATATTAAAGACTTTTCAAAGATTGTTAGGCCTTTATTCCACTTACTGGAGAAAGATGTAATTTTTAATTTTGATGAGGAATTCCTAAAGTGTTTAAGTTATTATAAGAAAAACTAATTACTGCACAAATTATAGTTTCACCAAACTGGGAAAAACCTATTGAATTAATGTATGAAGCTAGTGATTATGCTATTGGAGCATGTTAGGACAAATATATGATAAAATTTTCAAATTTACTTACTATGCTAGTAAAACTCTTAATGAAACTCAAATTAATTATAAAACAACTAAAAAAGATTTATTAGCAATAGATATGCTTTTGATAAATTTAGATCATATTTAATCGGAACTCATTGTCCAGTGCATACAGATCATTCTGTTAATAAGTATTTAATGAAAAAGAAGGATGCTAAACCTAGACTTATAAGATGGATTCTTCCTTTTCAAGAATTTGATTTTGTAATAGTAGATCAGAAGGGGATTGAAAATCAAATTGTTGATCATTTGTTCAGGCTTGAATTAGAAAAATCACTCTGTTTTGAAATGAAATTAATGAACATTTTTCAGATGAAAAATTGTTCACTATTAATGAGTGGTGTGTCCCATGGTATGCCGACATTATGAACTTTGTTGTTAGTAATATTATACCCTACGGAATGACATACCAACAGAAGAGGAAATTTATTTCTGAAGCTAAGACTTATTTTTGAGATGACCCATTTTTATATAAACCATGAAATGATCTGATTATTCGAAGATGTGTACCATTAGAAGAAACTTATGATAGTATCCAAAAATATCATAATTCTGATTTTGGGGGACATTTTGGTGTTGATAAAATAAGTTACAAAATTTTACAATCTGGATTTTATTGGCCTACAATTTTTAGAGATTTTAATGCTTATATCAAAACTTGTGATAGATGTCAAAAAGTAGGCAATATTTTTAGAAGAAAAGAGATGCCCCACAATTATATGCTAGAAGTTGAAATATTTCATGTTTGGGGATTAGATTTCATAGGACCATTTATACCATCTTTCAGAAATTTATATATTTTGTCAGTAGTGGACTATTGAAATGTATCCAAATGGATAGAAGTAGTTGTTTTATCTTGATGTGATGCTCAAAGTGTTGCAAAATTTTTGAAAATGAATAAATTTTGTAGATTTGGGATGTCAAGAGTTATCATTACTGATGGGGTAAATCATTTCAGAAATGACATAATGGAGATATTATTAAAGAAATATCATATATATCATAGGATTGCTACTGCTTATCATCCTCAGATAAGTGGTTTGGCTGAATTATCCAATCAGTAAATTAAAAGAATTATGGAAAAATCTGTGAATCCAACAAAAATGGATTGGTCAGCCAAGCTTGAATATACTTTGTGGGCTTATAAAACTACGTACAGAACTCTTATAGGAATGTCCCCATATAGGCTAATATTTGGAAAAGTTTGTCACTTAGCAGTTGAACTTGAGCATAAGGCATATTAGGCAATTAAAGAGTTCAATTCTAATTTGAAAGATGCTGGTGAGAAAATATTGTTACAATTAAATTAGCTTGAAGAGATAAGGAATGAATCTTATGAAAGTGTCAAAATTTATAAAGAAAAGATGAAGATGTGGCATGATCGAAGGATTCTCACTAAAAAATTTTAGCCAGGACAACAAGTTTTGCTATATAATTCAAGGTTAAGATTATTTCCAGGCAAACTTGAGTCCAGGTGGATGGGCCCATTTATTGCGATTAAAGTTTATCCTTATGGAGTTGTGGATACTAAAGATCCTAAGTCTGAGAAAATATTTAAAGTTAATGGATATATAAAAAAAGCTTATTTTATAGGGGATCAACATAAGTTTAATGATGGAATGATGTTGGGTCAATCAGAGTAAGCACTGGTTACATCGGGCTGACGACATAAAACTAAGCGCTTTGTGGGAGGCAAGTCATAGTTATCAGTGTGTTTTTATTTCGATTGTTGTTTTATGTGTGATTAAGAAAATTTGTGGTAGTATTTTTGAGACTATTATGTGTTAGTATTGACTTTAAAACTTTATTTAGTGATCTAGACATGTTAAAATGAGACTTTGGACATTAAGTTGATTAGTGCAAAAATGTGCACTGGCGCTTAAGCGCAGCAATTTAAAAACATGTGTGAAATTAATATTGTAGAAGGGAAAACTGCTTAGAAGTTTGCAAAAATGTGCTAAGGTAGTTTCTAAATGTGTCTATAAGTTATTGGAAGGATTTAGGCCTATAAATAGAATGTTTTAGTGAAAGAATTTCACCCAAGATCATTTATAGCCCTAAATTCTAAGAAAGATAGATTTTAAGATTATGTCTTCATGGGAGATGGATTTGAAGAAGATGGAGGAGACCACGAGGTAGAAATTCATTAGTCAAAGTGCACAAGAGATTATAATGGTTTCTTAGTCATTAGTATTGAAGTGATATCAGAAAAGATCAAAAAAATTGAAAATATCATGTCTGTAGTGGAGACTAAGCTATTGGAGATTCATGCACCTCTTGAGCACATTGGATGGAAATTGAGAATACAATTTTGCCACACTAGTTATATAGAGGAAGCGGATAAGGAGATTTTTCTTAAGCAAAAGTGGAATGAAGAAGATTGCATCAGAGCACGTCACCACTGTCCGTCATATCAACTTTATCTTTTAGTTGCCCCAAGAGAGACTAATGAAAGATCTGAATTTGTTCCTTCCAATGAAGAATGGAACAAAGTTCTATGTTTGAAGTTATTTTTTTTTGTGTTTAAAGTCGTTGTCTTTAAGTGTTTTAGTTTTTAAGACTTGCATTTAGTGTTTGTGTTACTTAGGTGTTTAATTGTGAAAGATTTTTTAAGTGTTTGTATTTATGAAAATTTTCTCATCCAAGACTATTTAGAATGAGAACTAGGAGTTTAAATGTATTTTTACTCATTTGTGAATTATTATAAGTTTGTTTGTGTGAAATTTTGTGTTGTTTTGGCCTCAAATTGAAATAGTTATTAAGGAGAATTTTGAGATAAAAGAGAGTTACAGGAAGCTGAAAATAGTCATTTAAGTACTATGAAACCATTTAAGGGTGGGTAGTTTACTTAGGCAAATAATGCATTTTAATTTAATTTAAAATTTTTGAAAATCATGCACTGGTTCCTAAGCACCACATGTCACGCTTAAGTGTGAGCAAACCTGAGAGGCAGGCGCCTAAGCGCCACTTACCGGCGCCTAAGCGCCACTTACCGGCGCTTAAGCACCAGTTCATCAAAACATGTTCGCAAACAATTAAAAGTGAATTTTTGAGCCATAAATTGCCATTTTTAAAGCCACCATTACCTTCTTCCTCTCAAGTTTGCAATTTTTGAGGGGGCTAAGGCATATTAAAGTAAAGATTTCTTGGTGGAATCAAGTGAAATTTGCTAGATCCAAGTTCTTTAAGGTAACATCTTTACTTTTATGTAAAAATTTTGGATTTCACCGTGTATTTTGAGCACATTTGTAGAAATTCGAAAATTCACCATTCATGGTGAAAAATGAGGAAAAATCTATGGAAATTGCATGGGAAGTTTAGTTTGCGCTTTTGGAAGTTTAGTTTAGTAAATTAAACTTGATTTTTGATGTTATTGTTGGAATTTATCAAATTTGTAGAATGGCACCAAGAACGAAGAGGAGCAAAGGTAAAGCCCCTTTCAATTCGAGTAAATTTGTTAGTACAAAAGCTCAAGATCGGTATAGTGATGCGATGTAATCATGAAAACTGATTCAGGAGCGATGTTTTAGAAATTCGGGTGGAGACATAAAAGATTTAATTGTTCGTCGATAGTGGGAACAATTTTGTTGTTTTTCTACTGTGGCAATTATATTTATTGTGAGGGATTTCTATGCAAATCTCCCTGAAGCTGAAGAAAATCGAGTCATGGTTCGAGGGAAGTTGATACCTTTTTCGCTAGAGGTAATAAACTTTTTATACCATTTACCACCGGATACGTTATGTTTTTTATGCAAATTATATTCCTACTGAAGCGGAATTAGACGAGATTATTTCTTACTTGACTATTGGGAGAGGACTTTAGAAGATAACAAATGAAAGAAGAGTTAACTTCCCAAATTCAAAGTTATGTGCACCTTCAAAGGACTAACACTATTTCATTTCTACTCGTCTGCTTCTGACCAATCATATCAGTGAAGTGACCAAAGAATGAGCAACATTGAACTATTGTATTCAAGAGGGAAAGCTCATCAACATTGGAGCTTTGATCTGTTAGACTATCATCAGTTCTGTTATAGCTGTTACAACTGCAGGTATGGAAATTGCTTTATTGATCTTTTCTTTGTGTGAGAAGGCTGGAGTTAAATATGATAGCTTGGAGAAAGTGTTATTACCTCTAAAGCCCATCACTATGGTGAATGTGAAGACTTATGCTGAGCATTCAATTTTTGGATGGAGAGGAGGATTTCCTAGAAGCTATAGAATGGAGACGTCTGCTGCTTCTACATCTAGACCATCTACCTCACGTGCTTCTACATCTCTAGGTGAGTTTACGGATACCCAAGATGAGTTATTATAGAAGATGATGGATAACATCAATTTTACTACTGATAAGGTAAACAATTTTGACCGTTTCATACTAATAGTTATAATAGGAGAAAGAGTGATTATGAAGAGAAATTCTACTCATCTTTGGAGAGCCTGATTAGAGGTGAACCAGAAGTACAATTTCCTCCATATCCTCGATATCCTGATTATGAGCCTGCAGAAAAGTGATAAAGCGGTGATTCTGAGGATGAGGAGTAGGATTGAGATAATTTTATGTTTGTTTAAGTTGAAGACTGTTATGTTTGGGACCTTTTATATTGTTATTGTGATGTTGTGTTTTGTTAGTGGCCAGTTTTAACATTCTAGGGTAGTAACTGTTGATGTGTGTTTAATACTATTTTTGTTAGATTAGGATTGAACTTGATTCTATGTCTTTGGAAAAGTTTAAAAATCTAGCGTACTTAGATTTTAAATTTAAATTTCTGAAATTGCTACCCTGTATTTTTCTTTTATCATGTTAGTTTATTTATTTTTATGCTGAGATCATGAAATCAAGTTAGTGTGTTAGTTCACTTTTATGTTTATACCCACTTCTTAGAACTCTATTGAATCTCTACATGTTAAATTGAAGTGAAAAATATAGAAAATTTGATAAAAAATTAATTTTACTCATGTTTTTATTTCTATACTTGTATCATTAAGGTTTAAAATTTCATGTTAGTATGTTATTTTAAATTTCCATTCCTTCTTATATATATATGATGCTAAACAGTTTAATCTATTAAAAATTTAAGTTTGGGGGAATGAAAAATATTTTCAAAACTAGACTTTTATTTGTTCTCAAATGTGCTAGAAGTGAATTTGATTTGAAAAGAAAAAAATTGATTATGTATATGAAGCTATATTAGGGAGGTAAAATTTGACTTTAGAAATGAGTAAGAAAATTTTGTTAAAATATTTAGTAATGAAGAAAAACATTAAGTTAAAGAGTTTTTAAATGAGAAAACTATTAATATAAGTAACTATCTTTAGTAAGAAAAATTGTATTTTTGAAAAATTAAGATAATTTAGACTTTTATTTTTAATACTTAAATTTCTTTAATTTAAATAATTTTTAAAATTATTATTATATTTATAAGTAAAAGACTTATTTCAAGACTTTACTTTAGGAAAGGAGAAGTGGAATTCAAAATCATTAAAGGCCTATCCAGATATAGTAATCATTGCCTGAAAAAGAAAAGAAAAAAGAAAGAAAAGAAAAAGAAAGGAAAAAAGTGGAGATAATAAAAGAAAATTTTTAAGTGGAGATAATAAAAGAACTAAATTCTAAATTTAGAAAATTGACAATATATTTCTGAATTAGATAGAAACTCATTTTCATCTTTCTTAACATTAAAAATTTCTAAACTTTAAGTTGGTCTCATTTGCTGAATATTTTTTCTAAATTAGACTGTTATATTTCTAAATCAAAATTATAGTAATTCCTAATGAATCTCATATATATATCATACATATTTAGTTTTTAAAGATTGAAGTGTCACTTGAGGACAAGTAACATTTTAAGATTGGGGGATTTTGATACATCTAAAATATAAAGTATTTTTAGACACACTTTTATATCAATTTTTGAGATATTGAGCTTTAATGGATGGTATTTTTTGTGTTTTTCTTGCAGATATAGGTAAAAAGGGTGAAAAATACTTAAAGGAATGAAAAAGGCTCAAATTTGGAGCAAAAATGTGAAAAATGTGCAAAAGAGTTTTGGCACCTAAGCGCCAGATCCGACGCTTAAGCACCTGTTAAACAAAGAAGGTAGCTCCTAAGCGCCAAAGGCCCTACACTTAAGCGCTAGTGGGAGTTATTGGACGTGAAAATTCGATTTTTATGAATTTTGAAGAGGTTTTTGAGGCACCCATTGGCTTAATAGGAGGTTATAACCACCAAGGATGAAAATTATCACGAAAGGATGCATCTCTTAGAGAAATACATTGAATCTAGATATATTTTGAAGAGAAACCAAGACACCTTTTGGAAAATTATAAAAGAAAGAAGTGAGGACTTAGAAAAGAGTCCTGAAAGTATTAGAAATTCGTGAAAGTTCTCATTTGGGGAGTTAGTTTGGAGAGATTTTCAGGAACCACTTTTACTTGTATTTTATCCTTTTTGTTATTTTATTTTGAGTGATTGAAAAGATAAAAGAATTAATGGAACTTCAAGTGTTTCGTAGAGAACTTGAGAAAAGTTTTTATCTTTTTGTTTTGAGACTACTTTTGGTTTTAATTGAGACTTATTGTTGGTTTGACAATGATTTCTTCTTTTATACTAAAGTGTGGTTTTATTTTCTCCATAGATTCTGAGTAGTTTTCTTTATCTTTCTTCTTAAAATTATAAGTAATTAAGTTTTGGATGGAATTTGTGGAAACTATTCATCTTCAATCATGGAAGAGGATGTGATGATATAAAATCCATGCACTTCATTTATTTCTTGCTTTGGCCAATCTAGATGTTAAAATTTATTGTGAGAACATGTGAGAACCAGGCTGGTATTGTCTCAGTCAACAATTGGAAAGAATCACATGAGGTTGTATGAATGAAAATGAAGTTCATATGATTGAGTAGAAATAAATAAGGAAATATTTGTTGAAGGGTGTAGAGTTAGAGGACTTTAAAGTGACAGGTTAAAGCCCCCAACTTGGTTTATTGTTTTAGGTTCTAATACGAGATGCTAGCCCTAGAGGGAGGGAATCGAGGGAACTCTAGAGTGAGAGCTAGCATCTTCTCTGCCTGACCGGTCTTCAGAACTATTAAAACTTTAAATTTGTCAATGTTCTTTATAGCATCTCTAATAAAAGTAAAGAATATTATTGCTCTTATTTGGCACAACACAATTTCCAAACTTCCACAACAAAATTTCTATACTTATTACTGATTCATAATAGAACAAATATATTTTCATATTTAGTGCTTTTCTTCTACAAAAGTTATCTTTTTAAATTGTTACTGTTCTATCAAAATATTCAAAATACCAAAAATATTGAAATTTTCATTACTGCAAAAATCTTCTTTAGTTTAGATAATTATCTTATTATTAAAAAGATAAAGTTTGTTGTTCAATAGTAAATATTTTGTTTTTAAATTCTCTCTGTTGGTTTGATATTCAGGTTTTAATCAAAAAGCCATATATTATTTGATAACGATACTTATACTTGCGTTGTATCCCAACATATATAAATTAAAAGTTAAATTCTTATTTTTTATGATCAAGTTTTTAGTTTTGTTGCAAAGGAAATATAAGTGAAATATAAATCTGAATTATTGTTGCATTGTGCATATTAGCAGTATCCAGGAATCAGGTGCCCACAAGTAAAGTTGGACTTGAAGTGTTTAAATATATTGATTATCAACCTAACTATCTTCTATCTCAAATCGATTGAGCTTAGATATCGAGTCTAGATCACTACCAAGCCCTTAACAATCAAATGGGGAATTTGGTGAAGGTTAAGATTTTAGTTTAAGTGATGTGTATTTTCATTTAAAGATAATATTATCACCAATTTTGTGCTTAAGGAAAGTAAATTATCATCCTTTTAGCTTAAGCCTCTCACTCAAGAAACTTTTAATGTTTGTCGACTTCTATGTCATAAAGATTAGGGAGATTATTATCGGTTGATGTTGTGCAAAGGTGGTGGGTGAGTTTCTACCTTATAATCCCATTGTATTTCAATCATCCAAACATGTTTATTAGGATCAAAGTTACCCATTTATCCCTGGTTAACCTTAAATTTTGATTAAGGCGCCAGTCCAAAATGACTACGTTGCCTTTGAGGGACTTCACCTGATAACTCTTTAAACACAACTCAAATGACTTGGAGGATTTATAGTATTATACCCATCAGGTAATTAAAATGTTAGAGAAGGATATGCAGATCTCTCAAAATTTGATTTAATTTAGATAATTATTTAAATTTAGAAAATAAGATTTTCCAAAGTTAATTTATTTAATTATCCAACATAAAATTTATATTTATGAAAAAAATTATTAAAGGTTTCCTAAGGTGAAAGAGACACTTAAATAAAGTTTCATGATTTTTTGAATCAAATTTCTTTTTTATTTTTTAATTTTTGAGCAATTTTCATGATTTGTTTAAATAAAAAATTGTATTTTAATAACAAAAATTATTTTTTATATTTTTATTAGACTCCTCTGAGTTCAAAAAACTCAGAGAATCAGATTTTATATTTTTGTGATTTTTTAGTTTATTTAATATAATTATTGTAGTGAAAAAATATGAAAAATTCACCTTTATGCCATTAAAATAAAATTTTAACTAAAAAAAAATTAGCAAAAATGTCCTAATGAATTCTATGTGATCAGTGGACATTTCCATTTATTTTGAACCATTTTTTTTTGTATTTACTAAAATTTTCATTGTTTTAATTATTTTTAATTCAAAATATACTTGAAAAATGAAGTATTTTCACAAAAATGGGTTTTATTATTATGAAATGTCCATGATCACAAGGAACTCAGAAAAAAGTTTTCATAATTTTTCTAAGCATATATAATTTAATATAATTATTTTTTTACAAAAAGCAAGGTTTCCTTAAGGAATAAATTATAGTGCCTAGACTAAGTCAAATAATTTTTGTGTTTTTACAGTGGGTAGACATGATTTTTATGAACAATGTGCAATTGATTTTATTAATTTTTTATGTGTTTAATTTACCAAAAGTCACACAAGGTATTTACATTTAACAAGTATAAAAATTTACAACATGATTCAAAACATCAAAATATTTTTCCTTGATGTCTCTTACCACAGGAAATCTACTGAAATTGTTCTCATAATTTTCTAAGTGATATTTTGATATATATAATTAAAATAAGTCAAAATGGTCACCTTAGCTTGAAAATTAGGGTTAGAGGCATAGAAATGACCTCTGACCTTCGAAAAATCAGAAGACATGGCCTCTGTCATGAGGAATAAACCCTAAAAATTTCATGCCATGGTGAAATATTTCAAGTCATGGAGAATTAAAATACCACAGAAGGTATTTAATTAATTAAAAATAAAAGAGTGAAAAATAATTTTTATTTTTAGTCCACATTATTCTCCCTTGTTTGTTGAGCAAGAGGGTATTTTTCTTTTGATTTTATGATTTTTCTAGACAAAGATATGGATTTTTGAACTTTAGGCATTAAAATAATTTAAGAATCCCTATTTTTCTACTTATCCACACGACACTGACTGGATCCTAGGCAGCTACGAAGGCTCCACACATCGCTCCACCATTTGACACCACCAACCACGTAGCCTACATGCGGACTGTGCTTTATGCATTATGGATCTGTCCGGCTTGATCTCCTCCGTCCATTGGATACACGCAAGATCTTACGACCCTTTGTTATCATCCCCAAGTGACCTAACCCGAGAATCGTTCACACTAAAACCTTAAGATCTTGGCCAAGACTCAACCAAATTGCATGGGGTTTGTTCCTAAACCTTCATCGACTTAAGAAGAACCTATCTATATAGATTATGCAGTAAGAAATACAGTAAATATGTATAAAGAATCGAAACAAGCTTGGTTTAGGGTTGGAGTTGAATACCTTTGTCTGAGAGGGGAGACCTAAATCAAATGGTTGTGGTAGCTTTGATTAGCCCCAACAAACTCCAGATGAAGTCCCAAGCCTTGGTGAATTGTCTAAGTATGATTTTGACTAAGCTAAATTTCAGGTGTTGATTGAAGTCTATACTAGAGGCTATTTCAGAGGGGGGCTTTCGTGGGGGATCAACTCCTCTCACTGTGGGGATGGTGTGTGCATAATTAATTGAGGTTTAGTTGAGTATAGAGCTGTGTGGAAATATTTCCTGGTTTCGACTGAAACTTTGAGTTTAAAATTGAACTCTTACAAAGGGAACCAGAGGGGGAAAATAATGGGCTTGAACTGAGGGGGTCCTAGGGAGTCTCTAAAAGTAATTTGACGGAGTTTCCTTAGAAAAATTTTAGCTCTTCCCACTTAGCCATCGAGATGAGGTTCAAATAAAGATGGCTTAGGATGGGTGCTAAGGCCAACTAGGGGTGGAAAATATTGCTTAGGTGGAGGGTTTTGAATTACTAAAGCCAATTGGAATTGATCAGCTCAAATGAGTGAGTTTGGGTTTGAATTTGCGCTTGGGGCTATTGTTTTTGGTGTTTTCTAGCCACTAGGCACCAGGAGGTCAAGTGAGCCAGTGGGAGGGTTAATTATAATTAACCCTCGATGGCAAGTGATGATGAGGAAGATTTTTGGTTAAGGCCCATAAATAGGCATAAATCCCTTAATTTGGGGATCCATTGGTCCATATTATTCCATGGCTAGTCCAAAGGGGTTTAGTCTGGTCCTTAGGAGGAGTTTAGTGGCTGTGAAGTACTAAATTTGGTGAGTTTAGGCTTGTTAGGCCAATTTTGGTGTATGGGTTCAATTTAGGTCCAAATGGAATAAAGTTGGGTTTGGATTATTCTAGCCATGAATTTGAGCCCAAATCAGTGATCAATATTTTGTAGATGATTGTAATGAAGATTTCCGGTGAAGGATTGAAATAATTTTGAGTTCACTTAGGGGTTCAATTTAAAGGATTTTGAAATTTTGGTCAATTTGGGTATGTTGGGCTAGACTTGGGCCTAGGTTGGGCTAAGTCCAAATTGATTATTGAAAATGGTGTATAGGAACATCATGAAGAGCCTTTCCATACAAATTGAGAGCCAATTTTGGGGTTAGGGCAATCAATGTTGTGGAATTTGCAGACAACCAATTTGGGGCAAATTTGGGGATTTTGGTATTTGGGTTGAAATTAAATGAAATTGAGGCCTCACAAAGATGAATTGAAGGTCAATATTGATGTGTATAAATTTTATGAAGAGTTTAAGATTCAAATTAAGGCCAATTGAGTAAGCCATGGGGTTCCATTTGGTGGGATTATGTTATAAGGTCAAAATTGAGGGTTTAACTTAGATCAAAATTGGGAACAAAGCATGGGCCAATTGAGCTTGTATTTGATTTAAATTGGTCACATGGAAGGTGAATGTTTTAGTAGGATTGAAATTGGGGGAAATTATGACCAACTTGATGGACATTTGAGGTAAATTTCGAGAAATTGGGCCCTTAAAAGGCAATTTTGGTCAAAAATGGTAAAATTGGTCAAAATGGGTCCAATTGAGGGGTATAAATGGATTTTGGAGACATTTGGAGTAATTTTGGATGCTTTGGGAAGATTTGGGGTGATAGGGGTATTTTTGTAATTTTGGCAATTTTTGGGGTATTTTGGTAAATTTGGAATTTTGGGTACTTTTGGGTAGCTTGGGTACTTTCAAAAGATTTGAAATCACTTTTGAATAAGTTTGGGTATTTTGGATGAATTTAAGGATTTTGACCAAATTTTGGGATTTGGGGGTGTTTAAGTAATTTGGGTAGGTTTGGGGGTAAAAAGGCTAAGTTGGATATTTTTTGTAAAATTGGGAAGCTAACTACCAAAGATGAGCTATGGACCAGTGGAATCCCATTTTGGGTCCTCTATGTGCTGGTCTTAACTAAACCCTAGCCTAGGGTCAGTGGGTTTAGGGGACCATCTATATGAGTCTCCCAAAGGATCAAGAGATCAAAGTCAACAATTCTGGGTTTAGGGTTGTGAGTGGGTATAGGTGATAATGAGTGCAAGTGAGTGAAAGTGAGTGCCTTATCCCTAGGCCAACACCCATGCAGTCCTATGGGAACTCACCTAGAGCTCCGCCATATTGACTTTACCAACTAAGTGTTAAAGTTAGGACCAATATGTGGAACTTCAAGTTGAGCAAAGAGGAGTGTAGAATTTCTAATGGTAAGGGTTCCTCTTCTAGATTTCTAGGAATAGTCAACAGGAAAGTCCTATAGCCAGACCTTAGACTACTAAAGAGGAAAAACTAAACCTCAACCAAAAGTGAGGTCAACAGAAGCTTAATCAAAAAGTCCTATATTACTTGATAATGATACATACACTTTCGTATTAAATATAATAGTTGCATTCTTATTTACTTCAAATTTATGTTTTTTGCACTGTTGTAAAAGAAGATATATAAGTAAAGAAGATTGAGAATATAACCACAAAGTCAGAAAAATTAGGATCAGATACCCCTTATGATCTATAAATCGTTGGTCTTTTTTTCAAGAAAGGACTACTGAATTCATTCTAAGAGAACTTGTCTTATTGTGCACTCTCATTCTTTTTCTCTTTATTCCTCTATTTTGCCAAACGATTTGTTCCTTGTGTATGATCTAAAGCACATCCTTTCATTTTTTAGCACAGTGACTTTTCCTTCTTACTTTAATTTTTTTTATTATTATTTTTTATTTAGCTAACGCTTCCTAAATGATTATATTAAAGAGAAAAAGAATGAGAGGAAATCTAGTATAAAATGAAATAGTCATTTTATACTTTAAAAGCAAAAAACTAGTGCAGAACATTAAAAAATAAAGATAGACTCTCACTTAACAGTAAGAAATATGATTACTAAAATATAGAAAAAAAGACTCTTAAAACACCAATTAATAATATGATAATATTATTTTTAAAATGCAGACGATGTATGTCACTAGCTAAGATGTCCAGTAGGGATACTCTCCATACTCGATCACTCTCGGCGGTGGAATCTTTTATACTTGATTCCCATAGATAATAGCAATATCTTTTTCATGATTTTTCTTTGGCACCAGCAAAACTGTCTTCCGTTGTTGTGTGACTGTTGTGAAGTTAGTAGGAAACTTTAAAGCCCATAGTAGCAGTGCAATTCTCAGAAAGTACTAGAAATCCTCAAACTGGTCTTTCTTAATTGCTTTAGAAAACATCTCATTAGCATAACACAAGAAAAAATTGATAACAGAAGTAATTAATTATAATTTTATGCAGCCATGAGGTTTCACAGAACTCAATATATAAACCAATGAATCTGTCAATACAAGAAGAAAACATACCTTATAAAAAATGGGTTCTTGGTTTCTATTATCCTACGTAATTCCAAACTCGTGTGTGTTATTTTTGCATATCACCAAAAAAGACCATCTCGGAGAACCTCAAAATATCATAGCACCTAAAAAAAGAGGGTTGCCTCTATTAGGATTTCATTTGTGAAACCAACCAATAGCGATAAACAGGTCATCTAAAAGAGCCCATAAGGTCGAACATCTCATCATAGACCTTCAAAACCCACCAAAAAAATAACAAATATAATGCAAAAAGAAAAAAAAACCCTTACAAATTGTGTGTAAGATAAAAATAATCAATGTCAAATAAGCAAGGAATGGAAATAAATATGAACTTTAAAAATATAGATACAATAAATAGTAAATCTCTTTAACAACCATTACAATTAACAATATAATAAAAATACAAATCACCCTCCAAGTATCTCATCTCACTTACACATTTCTGGTCATCAGTACTGGTCTCGGAAACATTATTTTCAGTTTGTTATAAAGACTGCCCAAGATGTTACTCATATGTCTCGATAAGTCGATGTCGTTGTGGGAAAGGTGCCACCAAATATAGTTATAGAGAGTGATCGTTACAATCATAATCTACATCGGTTTGGGAAACTGGTAAGATGACATATCACAAAATATATCTCATTTCTTCTTCCAAACACCAAAAGTCCTCTTAACAACATCGTGTAAGGATGAATGTATTTTTTTGAAAATTTCATTCATGTCCTGCGCGACATTGCTAGCTCATTCAAAATCATGTATGTGGTATCTCATATCAGGAGAGGGCTTGAAATGCCCTCCATGTAACGAATATCCATCCTTAACAAAATAGTATTTACCTACTGTCATTTGAATGATTACTGTTGAAAGAAAAAATAATTAGGAGAGTAGCTCAGTCTCCAACGAATCTATGAGTGGATGTTGGAAGTTGTATTTGTTATTCTATGTTGCCATATTTGAAAATTGTCTATCATGTGCACTGCTCTCCCAACTGGCCATGACAAAATGAAATTACATGTTGAAGTCACATACTGCCGTGACATTCTCTGTCGGGGACCAACAACAACCGATGAATGCAATCATTTTATCATTTGGAACATGTGTATTAACGTGTGTTCCATCGATTGCTCTAATAAAATCTTAGAAAGATAATAGGGCTATGTCATTACATATTTATATGAAAATTTAATGTAAAATATGAGAAATTACCTTAAAGTATGGAATATACAGCGCATCGTGTGAAATCTTTGTGGTCCATTCGAATGTTGGATCTCTTGGTTTTTTGACTCATGAAGAAAAACTGACAAGTGCATTCACCCTTACTGAGAAGTATTTGCAAATCATTTTGGTGGAGTGATAAAATTGCTCCATAGCTTGCATTGATTCATTATGTGATAACATGTAGAGAATTATTGCTAACAGCTCTTGCGAAGTCATTCAGGGTTAGCCATGAATTCTATGTTTTCCATGTACTTCTTTCAACAGATTGGTGAACACCACCTATGTCATGTGAAACTTATTGTTAAATCTCATTTGAAGGCCCACAAGCAAATCCCCAACTAATTTTTTATCAACATATAAGGATTTCATGCAAGGGGAGCGTTCTATGTACGAGTTATCAAATCCATACATCAAGCATACGACGGCTGCAACTCTCCTTCACTTTTCTCTAGTAGCATCCATGCAGTTCGGTATCGAAGTGGCTAACACATAAATATCAGTGACCTAGCTACAATCATCTAAGGTTACAAGAAAAACCAACATAAACAAATAACAGTGTGGAAGCTAATAGAAAACATAATGAAGCATGAAAAGCTCTCAAGTAAAGCGGCAAGTCCAAAAAATTTAAATATCCCAAGCACCATGAAAAACCATAAACAAATCAAAATGTCACACAAGTATCCAATTAAAAAAAATGCCTCCAAATGTCACTTCTCCCATAAAAATAACACAGGTAAAGCACCCGACATTGTTATGAAAAACTCTCTTCGGGTTGAATCTTCAAGCAACTTTATAGAAATGAATATAGAGACATGTCTTTTAAAATTTCCAGTGTTGCATTCAGAATTCACATAATCCGCTAGACAGAAGATGCTTGTGATGTGTCAAAGTCATTGGTGCATGAAGCCTCCAATTGTTAGATCTGGCTTCTAAGAAAAGCTACTCCTACTTTCTTTTTATTTTCAACTCAGGGACACTTTGACCTGCTTGTGGACTCATGTTCATGGAGGTCCGACTGAGGCCTTCAATGGAATCACCTACCTGGTCAGCTCCCAAAATTTCCGAGATGCCTCTAAGCCCCTTTTCACAAGAGACACGTGCATTGTTATTCGTTGCAGGGACACCACAAAACATACGATCCAATTTCTCCAACTCAGATCTATTCCATTATATATATATATATATATATATATATATATATATATATATATTGTGAAAGGAGTTGCTTATGACTCCCTACATGTTGAAATAAAAGGACTATTACAAACAACAGAGAGGGGGCAGGGGATTTCACTATCTGGTTTAATACAGGAACCTAGGAAATCCCCCAAAAAACTTCAGGTGTCACCCTCAAAAAGAAAAACTACAATGACTCAATAAAAATGGAAAAAGGTGTGAGATTGCATCAGCCCCCACAATAATCATATATCTTTGTAGACCATTTTGAAGTGAGGGACATTTAGGATATCTCCTTGTAGCAGATAAAAGAGAGCAGGTGGAGGGTTGACAGCAACTTCAGTCTCATTAGAGTGTGATCCAAGTTGAGCCAACCAGTTTGCAGGCTGGTTACCTTCTCTGTAGATAAAAGTGAACTGAATTTGCATCTTGCTAGTGAGATCTCTGATTTTTCTTATCCAGTAAGAGTAGTGCCAGGGAGTCTCCTCCTCCTGATTTAAAAGGGGAATAATCACAGCAGAATCCACTTCTAACCAAATTTTATTCCAATTAGCCTTAGTGGCAAGGTTGATTGCCCAATACACAGTAATGAGTTCAGTTTCAGTAGCATCATTGGCCAGGACAGGGGTATGAAAGTACAGCAAGCACTTGCCCAAATGATTTCTGTAAATACCTCCCACACCAGCTCCATTTTTAGTAAAGCTTCCATCAGTGTTAAACTTCACAATTGGATGATTTGGGGTTTTCCAGTAGACTTTAATGACTTGAATAAAATCAGTCTTAGTGGAAGTACAGGAGTTAGAAATGTTAGGAAAACCTTTCTAATTAATCATCTTATGCAAGTAAGTCACACAATTTCTGACAGTAATCCCCACATTTGGATTTGCATCTTCCAATTTGACCTTGTTTCTTTCCATCCAGATGAACCAAGCAATGGTGAAAGGGATAGCAGTATACTGTCTTATCTTCCAGTGCCACCAGCAATCAACCAGCCTATCCCAAGTGAGCTTTCCCTGATCAATTGTCAAATGATTTAGGAATTGTTTCCATATCTGTTGAGCAAAGTCACATTCAAAGAATAATTGATTCAGAGTTTCCTCTTCCTTCTTACATAACCAGCATTTAGAGGGACCCCTCAATCCCTTCAGCTTTAGAATGTCATCAGTAGGGATCATTCTATGGAATATTCTCCAGCAGTAAAAGGACATAGAAGGGGATAGGAATTTATTCCATAAATGATCATCCCAGGGTGTTTGCTCCCTGCAGAAGTTTTTGGAATAAATGGCTTTGGTGAGGCTTTGGTGGGAAGTAGATTGCCATAAGAGTTTATCAGCAATATTTCTGTTAAATTTAATACTATCCACTTTGGAAATAGAATGAGGTTGCAGAAGGCTTGCTAACTTACCCAGGGACCAGTTGTCACCATCCCAACAATCAGCCACTTTCAAATCACTATTGTATATATTGGTAATGGGGGAGAGCCAATCTTTGGGACACCAATTATCAAGCCAAAACTTGATTTCTCCATTACCCAGCTCCCAACTGTAGTTACTTTCAGCAATTTGTCTGATTTTCATCATTTTCACCCAAATTCTAGAGTCACCAATTTTCCTTAAGACCAATGTGGGGTGCTGATCTTTGCAGTACTTACCCCACATGAATTTTGCCCACAGTGAATTTTGGGTCCTAAACTTAATCCAGAGTTTACAGAAATTGACTTGAAGGAGTTGTTCTAGGTCCTTAAAACCAATTCCCCCAGCAATTTGGGGTTTAGCTACTTTCCTCCAGGAAGCCCAATGCATTTGTTGTCTCTTACCAGACCACAAGAATTTGTTAAACAGTCTCTCCAGTTGTGCTTGAGTGCTTTTCTTTATAGTAGTCATTTGCAGTATATAAGCTGGGAAGGTAGTGATTATGCTCTTTAACAAGGTAATTCTTCCCCCATTAGACAAGAAGGTCTGTGTCCACCCATTGAGAAGGTTAGAAACTTTATTCAGAACCTCATCAAACTGAGTTTGTTTGGCTCTACCAGTGATTAGAAGCACCCCAAGGTACTTAATAGGGAGTTGAGTAGTTGTGAAACCAGTATAATCAGATGCCCAAAGTTTATGAGTGGAGGGTACATGTTTATAGAAAACCATCTGACACTTTGCTGGATTGAATGCCATTCTTGAAAGAGCTTGGAACTTTTGTAGAATTTGGAAGACTTTTTTTATAGCATTTTTGCTGGCTCTGGAGAATACCATTATGTCATCAGCATATAGTGAAGGGGTAATAAGAATGTTGGATCTATTATGGTATCTGTTTGACTATGATTCAGCAAGGCTTCATCAAGCATTTTGGACAAGTAATCAATGGCAAGTATAAAGATGGTAGGTGATAGTGGATCCACTTGCTTTAAACCTCTTGTAGCAGTGAAAGAGCCCCTCCCTTGGCCATTTATCAGGATGGAATGTTCATTGTTATGCAGCCACCTCCTGATTAGGTGACAGAAGCCAGCATCAACCCCTCTAACACTTAGAACCTCCAAAATGAAATCCCAGCTTATAGTATCATAAGTTTTCCTCAAGTCCAGATTATAAACCATATTACCCCCTCTACAAGCTTTATTCAAGTCCTGTAGAAGTTCTTGGGCCAGAAGAGTATTATCAATAATGGACCTTCCTTTCACAAAAGCAGTTTGGTTGGGTTTAATTATAGAGTCCAAGTGAGGTTGTAGTCTGTTCAAAATGATTTTACTGATGGTTTTACTGATGACAGTGGTCAAACAGATGGGTCTGAAATGATTCCAAGTTTTCTGTATTTCAGATTTGGGGATCAGTACAGTGGTGGAGGAGCAAAAGTACTTTGGAAGATTGTTGCCTTTAAAGAAGCTTGTGACAGCAGCAATAACATCAGTCTTAATAATTTCCCAGGACTTCTTGTAGAATTCAACAGTGAATCCATCAGGGCCAGCAGATTTGTTGTTATCAATGGAACTGATTGCATTCCATATTTCCTTTTTAGTGGGGATGTCAGTCAGCTTGAGACCAGCAGTGTAGTTCAGTTCTGCCATGAAGTGTTCCTTCTCAATGTGGGGTCTGAAGTTATGTTCCTGGTTGAGTAATTCTTTGTAATAGCATATAGCATCATTTGCTATATCATTATTGTTATGTAGCCACTGGCCATTGGCATTTTGTATAGCATGGATGGTATTGCATTTTCTTTTATATTTCATGCAGGCATGAAAGAATCTAGTATTTCTATCCCCATCAGTGAAAATATTCATGGCTGCCTTCTGTTTAAGAAATTTTTCCTATTAATCAATGGCACTGAGGAGGTTGTTCTGAGCAATCAACAACTTTTTCTCCTCCTCAATACCAAGCTGTCCCCCCTTCTCCAAAGCTTTGACTTCATCTTTAGCCTTCTGAACTGTGGCATGGACATTTCCAAAAGTGTTCCAGCTCCAACCTTTGAGGGCTTTAGCAAT
Source organism: Phalaenopsis aphrodite (assembly GCA_003013225.1). Lineage (NCBI taxonomy): Eukaryota > Viridiplantae > Streptophyta > Magnoliopsida > Asparagales > Orchidaceae > Phalaenopsis > Phalaenopsis aphrodite. Next base: position 301,360 of record NEWO01000482.1, read on the forward strand.
CTTGATTTGCAGTAAGCTTAGCTTGATTAAGGGGTCTGGGTGAGAGATCCCTTTCCATAGGTCAGCAATGTAATTATTATAAGAAGGATGAGCAGCCCACATGTTGAGATATCTAAAGGGGAGGGGGAACTATAGTTATCAGTTGAGGTGATGCTTATAAGAATAGGTCTATGATCTGAGCCAGCAAGACTAAGGTGAGTAACAAAGGTGAGGAGGAAGTGATTGAACCATGCATCATTAACCAATATTCTATCAAGCCTCTCCCAAATAGAACCCCTTTCCAAGTGAAATTAGGGCCCTTGAAACCCAGATCAAAGAGACCAGCCCTATGGATATTATCTCTGAAGGTATTCATCTTGGCAAGGTTTGGAGTTCTACCTCCAGCTTTTCAGTGGCAGAAATGATACAATTGAAATCACCCCCCACCAACCATGGGGAGTTCACCTGTTGGCTGATGTGAATCAACCTATTCCACAGCTCTTTTCTAGCATCCTTTGTACATCCAGCATAGATAAAGGTAACTTCACCTATATGTCCATTCAAATTGAATGAGAGGTGGAAAAATTGTGGATGATCAATGAGGATATCAATATTTGTTTCTCTTCTGCAAAAGATCCAAATTTTATTATTAGTATTCCCAAAATGAGTGAAGCCAGCAAATTTTTTAATCAGGTTGTGAGGATTCTTATGAACCATGGGTTCAAGAATGGCAATGCACCATAATTTGTATTTATAATTCAAGTATAAAACTTTTTTAAGAGACAGAGGGTTAGCCATCCCCCTTATATTCCAGCAAAGTAGATTAATCATGGAGTGGAGGATGTGGGGAAGGCTGGGATCTAGATCTGGTTATTCCTCTAAGGAGTGGAGACCCATTCCTGGATTTATCAACCTTCATAGATTGCACTCCTGCTTGTAATTTCTTCACTTTTGTTCCTGGTTTTCTCCTTTTCCTTGCTGTTTTAATTTGCCAATCCTCCTCAATGGTTTGTTTCAGTTCATTAATGCTTGGTTCCTGTGGGGCTTTGTCAAGTATCT
>NEWO01000482.1:315187-356934 GCA_003013225.1 Phalaenopsis aphrodite
ATATATATATATATATATATATATATATATATATATATATATATATATATATATATATATATCTCAAGATTTTCTTATTATGTTTATAAATATTTTTCTATGTAAGAAGATTAACTTTAAATTTTAAAATATAATCTTTAGCAGCTGTTTGGCTCTTTCGGAAGAATTACTATTTAATTTAAATAACATTTAAGTAAGTCTTATAAAAATTTTAAAAGATTCAATTATGATTAGAATTTGTTGGGAAGACAACAATGCCATCGTACAAAGACTTCAAAACTCACTTTGTTCTCCTTCTCCTTCTGCCCCACTCCTAGCAAAAACCATTGAACATGTTAGAGCTTTTTTTCTCCCCCATTTCTCCGACCCTACTTAGTGCCCTAATCCTGTAAATCAACATTCGAACGGACTTACGAAATCGCAGATTTAATGCAATGCAGAGGAATACGTGATTTAAGAACTTATAAAATTTCATGATGTAATTTTTTTAATTTTATTTTTTTGGGCAACAATTAACTTAAATCCAGCAACCAAACAACACTTGGCTTATGAGCCAGAGCGTGAGAGGTTGTTGAAGCTGGCCGGGCCAGTGGGTGTAGGGCACCTAATTCCCTCACCGTAACTCCGCCCGTATATAGTGTATATATGACAATCTAAAACAATAACGACAAATTAGGCGTTAATGGTATTAAAACAATTTATGTTTTGTTATGGACCGAAAATTTTCAAACAAAAGAGTTGGCCATAAAATTAAAAAAATTATTCTGAAAGAAACGCATAATTATAGTTGAAATAATCTCCTGACGATGACTGTAAATTAATTAATGCTACAAAATTTAATTATGTTTCCAACTTGAGCTCAGTTAATCGTTTCAGCATAAATTAGGCTGAACTTGTTCCATTCATTGTCTTAATACATTATCATACCTTGTATAATCTTGAGGAAAATGATTGCTAATTATTGTCACCTCTCCAACTAGCCAACGTCCCCTCGACACTTTATCATAAGCTATCTTTTCCTGCCTTGAGGATCCCAAAATTTTACCATTTTATTGCATTTTGTTCGCTTTAATTGGAACATACCAACCGTTCAAAACTTCTATAAATGTCCACGATTAGACAAAATATTGCAACAAAAAAGGGAGGTTGACTATAGCCATTTTGCTTATTTGAAATTTAGTGATGAATTTTCTTCGAATTATTTTAATGAATTTAGCAGTTTTATTTTTATGTCATTAGCCTTAACTATCATAAAAACATAAGGAAATTTACATGTATACCACATAACTTTTATGATTAACACATTTAATACCTTAAATTTAACATATATATATGTAATACTTTAGTCTATAATTGCATCAAAACATATGTATAAAAATTTGTATTGGACTTTAGAAAGTCATTCAAATAATATTTTTGATATGATGTAAATGATTTGATTGTTATAAAATTAAATAATATAGTCTAGATTCTGCATATACATAAAAATTGTGGTATGTATGAAAATTCTCCTAACATATTTTCAAAATTGAAAACATAATTAGATTTGCACGGTTGATGCTTAAAACATATTTATACGGGTTTGTGTACTAACAACTTTGGATATAAGCTGAGAAGGCAAATTCAAATGTTATGGAAATTGAAACTCAAAGTAAGCTCCTAGTTCAATATTTTCAAGCTAGTTCATAATCAAAGCAGCTTCGGTTATATCAAATAGGTAAGAAAATACAATCTACTCAATAATAAATGAAAAGGGGAGCTTCAATATACAACAACAACAACAACAAGCCTTCATCCCACTAGGTGAGATCGGCTACATGAATCCCTTTTCTCCATTCCATCCTATTGGATGTCATATTTTCATATAAATATAATAAATTAAGATCATTTTTTATTCAATATGCCCAAGTCCTTCTAAATCTTCCTCTGTCTTTCTTAATATAAATCAAATTGAAAACATCTACTCTCATAACTGGATCATCACATGGTCGATGTTTAATGTCACCAAAACATCTAAGACGAGTCTCTTTAATTTTGTCTGCCATAGAAGCTACAACAACCCAATCACACATGTTCATTTCGCATTTTCTCTCTATGTGTCAAGCAACTGATCCACCTATGCATTCTCATCTCAGCAACACTTAACTTAATTTTATGCTTCTCTTTTAAAGGCCAACATTCTGCTGCATAGAGAATTGAAGGTCTCTCCACAACTTATGAAATTTTCCTTTCAGTCTAACAGATAAGTTTATGCTTGAAGCATTCGTCCACTTCAACCAACCACCTTGAATTCTTCTAATAACATCCCCGTTTATATCACTTTCACTTTGAACAATTGAATTGAGATAATGACCAACGGAGAAAATATAGTTGTGTAAAATTTATAAAGTTAACTCCGCTTTGCAATAGTGTGAAAAAGTTTATGTGGTATTTTAAGAATAATAACATTAAACACGTAAATACGTATCGTTATCAAGTAATATAAGACTTTCTTTTTAAGTCCTAAATATCGATCCCACGGAGAATGTTTGAATTTGGATTGATAAATTAACTAGGAAATTTATTGAAATGAATCAAAATTACTGTCACTAATTTCAAATGTTTAAGATACTATCAAATCTAAATTATTTACTACTAGCAGAATTTAAAACTAGAGTTTAAAATTAATAACTATTAAACTATGTTTATGTGATGAAGCTTTTAAATATGAAAAAGCATCTTTCCCACTACAATGAGTTTATGTATGTACCAAATAGGAGTAATTTTAATTCTCTTTCCCGATTCAGTGTTATAGAAAATCATTAGTTAATCTTAGGTTTAGTCCCTAAATCCGTGGTTAGGCTAGGAGGATACTTGCTCTCACTCAAGAGCTCCCACTTTCCTTCCCCTGAAGGCTAACTCTTTCTTTAGTTTTTAAACAATAAGATTGACTTGGGGATTTTTAGTCTGTCACCCTAGAAATCTCTAATTCTACACCCAATAAAATATATTTTCTTATTTATTTGCACTTAATTTCATGAACGAAATACTCCTTGAACTTAAATGTAATTCTCACTTTGTTATAGAACTCATACTCCATTTCCTGGATCATATGTTTCACAAAATATTTTAACAATTCAATTGGCCTGATTAAAAAGTAAATTAAGAGCGGAGTTGAAAAATAATCACAATTTATTTTAAATTTTAACATTGACACATCCACATTATCTCTTAACTTCACCATATCTCAGAGTACAGAGAAAGATAAAGAAATCTTCTCATACTTTTTGAGAAAGATACAACAAAACACAAATTTCATATATAAAAGAAAGTTCATCAAATAATAATAAACAAACAACACTTATTTGAAACTCTTTCTCAAAGCAAATCCTTTGTAGCCTCTCTTAGAAAATGTAAGAAGAAGAAATCTTTCACTTCTCTTCATCTCCAACACTTCTTAGAGAAGAATCCACACTTAAAATCACCACAAAAAATCATAACTATAAAAACAATAACTAACTAATGGTGTAGAATGACGTGAAATGTAGGTGTGTGAAGAGGAAAAATTAAATAAGTGAAGGAATTTGAAATGGTGCGAGGGGGGGGGAGGGGTTGATCAAATTTTGTCCCTAAAGAAAGCCTAGGTCAGTTCTCCAATAGGTGCATCTAAAAACATATAAAAAAGCATCCAAATTTGTCGAATCTTCTAGAAAAAGGGCTTCCACCGACATTGGCACCGTCGGCGCCAAAAACCAATGACTAAAGGAAAATATGTTGAGAGTTTCATACCTATTTTATACTGTTTTTGATGATATTGCACTTTAAAGAAAGATATTTTTTATATTTTATTCCAGGAATGATGAAATAGGGTCCTTGGAGCAAAAAGATGCGAAAAGGAGTGAATTTGGAGCAAAAAGGACCAAAATGTGAATAATTGAACTAGGGCGCCGACGACGCCAGCAAGATTTTCCCGGAACTCCAAAATTAATTCATTAAGAAGGTCCGCCAATAGCGCCTTCAAGTTCGTCGACGGCGAGCTTGACGGTTATGACCAACTAGGCTTTGGATGAGGACAAGTTTTGAAGGGATGTTTAGGCTTATTGTTGTTGTTTACTATAGTGACTAAATTGTGAGGATTTTGACCAAAAATTAGAGAGGTCCTAGAGGTTAAAAAGGTTTCATTAGTGTGTACAGAGTTTACTAGAGTGTCTAAATTGTGATGAATTCTTCGATAGATTATAAGAGTGGAGGGAAAGTGAGAGATTTCCTCCTCCTTGCCACTTTGAAGAAGAATTTTGTGTGCTGTAAGAAAGGAAGAGATTCAGAGGAACTTCAAAAAGTTTTCTTAGGGAGAAATTAGAGATAAGTTTATTTATTGTTGTAGTTTGTATGACTTTGATTTTATATATGAATTCCGAGTTTTGTTGTGTTTTCCCGATGAGATCTGAGTAGTTTTCTCAGTCTTTCTCGTTATCTTGAGATTTGTGAAATGGTGATTTGAATTGGTGAAGCCATGAAAATGTTTAAGAAATTGTGATGATCTTTTCACTTCGATCTTAATTTACTTTCAATCTGGCCATTTGATTTGTTACAATATGTTGAGTTTTACAACTAAATTGAAGATTACATCCAAGATTCAGGGAGGTCAAAGCCCTTTGAAGTTGGGTGCAAATAAATAGTAAAATAAAATTATCGGGTGTAGAATTGAAGATTTTAGAGTGACAGACTAAAATCCCCAGTTTGGTCCTATGTTTGGGTTCTGAAGTGTAGATGTTAGCCATCAGGTGAGGGAAACGTGGGAGCTCCGAAGTGAGAGCCGATATCCTCCCAGCATAGTCGTAGATTAAGTAAACAAGTGTAGGATTAGTTAATGTTCTTTATGCCTAAACCAAAGGGTAAATAATATGTATGCTCCTATTTGGCACAATATAATTTGAACTAATTCACTTTAACCATTCACTATAATTTCTTGACAAGGAGAATGATGCTTTCTTATTTATTGAATATGACATTCAAACCTTCATTAGTATAATTAGTTATTTAATAGTTATTAAAATTTACATATTTATTTCAATTGCCTTTTAGTGACAGATAAGCAAATTGAACTTTGTTGTTGTGAATAAAATATTGCTTTTCTAAAACCTTAGTTCGTAGTTCTAATCTTACTCCCTATGAGATCGATATCTAAGACTCCATTAGAGACCTATATTACTTGAGTGATACGTATACTTGCGTTGATAAGTGTGACTTTACAATTATTAAATATTTATTTCATTCATTTTTATCAAATCTATAACTGTTATTAAGATTTTGGTATAGTTGCTGAGGAGTTAAATCATTTTGCAGCATTATTAAATACTTATATATTTAAGCATATATAAAGTCGCGGTCAAAATTTTAGCGCCATTGCCGGGGAGTGAGTAACAAAAATCATAGTTAGAGTAACAGACAAATTAGGATTACTAGAAAATTTTTACTTGAATTGCAACTTATTTTCATATTTAGTTAACTATTTTACTGTGTGCTGATCTCAAATTGTATGCGTAAATTTGGACCTGAAAATCTTATACCCTACGATTCAGAATTAGAACGCACGGTTAGCAAGATTAGAAGATTGAGAAGAGAACCAAGAAATTCTGATACAGTGGAAGACAATTTGAACAATCAAGGAAAAGAGAACCTAGACCTCTATGAGATTATGAAAATCCTACAGTAGATAAAATTCACTTATCTATCCAAAATTCTGATGTAGTTACTAATTCATTTGAGCTTAAACCTGTTATTATCCAATTGGTACAAAATAATCAATTCGGAGGTACACCAAATGAAGATCCTAAATTACACCTCTCTAGTTTTTAAGAACTATGTGCTGCATTTAAACATGACAGAGTCTCAAACGATACTATTAGACTTAGACTTTTTCCTTTTTTACTGAGGGATAAGGCTAAGATGTGGTTAAATTTGTTAGCACCAGGATCTATTAGAACTTGGGGAGAACTTTCAAAGAAATTTTTATCCAAATATTTGCCTCTATCCAAAACTGTTAAACTTAGAAATGACATAACATCAGATTGATGGAGAGTCAATATATAAAGCTTGGGAAAGATTTAAAGATCTTCTTAGGAAATGCCCTAATCATTTGTTATCAAATTGGTTGATAATTCAAAATTTTTATAATGGATTAGTAGGATCACTTAGATTGATTATAGATGCTGCAGCTGGAGGCTCGTTAATGTCAAAACCTTTTGATGAGCCTTTATCAATAATAGAAGAGATGGCTACTAATAATTTTCAATGGCCCGCTGAATGGGTAAATCCTAAAAGAGTAGCTAGTATCCATGATTCTGATGCAATATCTATGTTAGCTTCGCAGATTGCCGCAATGTCAAAGAAATTAGATCATTATGGGATGAATTATTCTCCAACACCTCCTATGATGGAAGAGAATTCATATGGGCAATTTGTGGATTTTCAACCTTCATATGAGAATTTAAATGTTATTAATTGACCTAACAACCCTTATTCAAACTATTATAACCCAAGTTGGAAGAATCATCCAAATTTTAATTAGAATAACAATTCTTCTACAAATCAACAATGGGAAAACAACCTCGTGAACCCATTAAGAAATTCATCCAACCAGGGAAATGTTAATTGTAGACCTTCTTATCCTCCAGGATTTAACAGTAACACTCAAATTAAGGAGAAGTTGTCTATGAAAGAGCTGATACTAAACATGGGCCAAAAATTGCAGAATCAAGGAAATTAATTACAAATTCAAGGGAATCAATTATAAAATCAAGGAACTGTTATTAAAAATATTGAAAATCAATTAAGGCATATCGCTACTGCGCTTAATAACCGAACATTAGGAACTTTTCCTAGTACTGTGGGACCAAATCCTAAAGATAAATGAAAAGAAAAAATAAAAGTGACACAATTACAAAGTGTAAATAAATTTGAGACAAGAGTACAAAAAGAAACGGAAACTGAAAAAGAGAAAGTGGATATAGAAAAAGAAAAGGATCATGAATACCCAGACTTAGAATATCCATTTACACCAATAAAAATTACTGTGAAGAAACCTCCACCACCGTTTCCTCAGAGATTGAAGCAACACAAACAGAATAAATAAATTTCCAATTTTTTAGAAATTCTTAAGAAATTAACGGTAAATAATCCCTTTTGTAGAAGTTTTTGAGCAAATGCCTAATTATTTGAAATTTATGAAAAATATTCTGAACAAAAAAATAAATTTCATGGATAATGAAACTTTTGCACTTAGTGAAGAGTGTAGTGCAATTATTCAGAAAAAGCTTCCTGAAAAATTAAAAGATCCTGACAGTTTCACTATACCGTATGCTATCGGAGAAACATTTTATGAAAAAGCTTTATGTGATTTGGGAGCTAGCATTAATCTTATGCCTCTATCAATTTTCAAAAAAATAGGATTAGGAGAAGTCTCACCTATTTTTGTAACTCTTCAGTTAGCGGATCTTTTAATTACATATCCTAAGGGAGTTATAGAAGACGTGTTAGTAAAAGTGGATAAATTTATCTTTCCTGTGGATTTCATTGTTTTAGATATGGAGGAAGATAAAGAAATACCTATCATTTTAGGGAGACCATTTTTAGCTACTGGAAAAGCTATGATAGATATTCAAAAAGGAGAATTAACTATGAGAGTTAATGATCAAGAAGTGACCTTTAACATTGCAAAATCTATGAAATACTCTGTTGTTGAAAGAGATAATGAATGTTTTCAGATGAAAATTGGTGAACATCTTTTGAAAGAACATTTTAAAGAATATTTTAAAGAGAAAGAAAAATTTAAAGAGAGTGATGAAGTTACTTTGGATGAATTAGAAAATGAAGGAAAGATTTGAGATATTGGATATTACGGAAAATGCTGATAAGAATCTATTTCCGTCAATTATAAAACCACTTGAACTTGAGTTAAAAATACTGCCTTGCCACTTGAAGTATGTGTTTTTGGGAGACTCATCTACATTACTTGTTATTATATCTTCAGAATTAAATGATTTGCAAGAGCAAAGACTATTAGATACATTGAAAAGATATAAGAAAGCTTTTGGTTGAACTTTAATTGATATTAAGGGAATCACTCCTTAGATCTATATGCACAGAATTACATTAGATGAACGATATAAACCAAGAGTTGATCCACAAAGGAGATTAAATCCAATGATGAGAGAAGTACTTAAAAAGGAAATTTTGAAATTGTTAGACACTGAAATTATATATCCTATTTCAGATAGTGCGTGGGTAAGTCCAATTCATTGTGTTCCTGAGAAAGGAGGAGTGACTGTTGAGACAAAAGAAAATAATGAATTAATACCCATTAGACAAGTTACTGGGTGGCGTATTTGCATTGATTATAGAAACTTAAACACTGCTACCAGGAAAGATCACTTCTCTTTACCCTTTTTAGACCCAATAGTAGATAGACTTGTTGGGCATAAATATTTTTGTTTTTTAGATGAATAAATCGGTTACCATCAAATTCCTATTCCTCTTGAGGATCAAGAAAAGACAACATTTACTAGTCCTTCTGGAACTTTTGCTTTTCAAAGAATGTCTTTTGGATTATGTAATGGACCTGCAACATTCTAGAGATATATGATGTCCATATTTAGTAAATTAATTGATGATGGATTGGAAGTATGTATGGATGATTTCTCTTTATTTGGAATATCATTTGACACATGCTTAAATTACCTTCAAAAAGTTTTAAAGTTATGCGAAGAACTAATTTAGTTCTAAATTGAGAGACATGTCAATTTATGGTTGCAGGAGGAATTGTGTTAGGGCATAAGATTTTGGAAGATGGTATGGAAGCAGACCATGCAAAAAATCAAGTTATATCTAAACTAACACCTCCTACTAATGTAAGAGAGGTTAGATGTTTTCTTGGACATGTTGGTTCTTACAGGCATTTTATTAAAGATTTTTCCAAAATTACCAAACCTCTTTGCCAAATTTTAGAAAAGGACAAGAAATTTGAATTTACTGAAAGCTTTTTAAATGCCTTTGAGTTATTAAAGAAAAAATTAATCACAGCCCCTATTATAGTTTCACTTAATTGGGAGAAATAATTTGAATTGATGTGTGATGCTAGTGATTATGCTATTAGAGCTGTCCTTGGACAAAGGTATGAAAAGATTTTTAAAGTTATATACTACGTAGTAAACTCTTAATGTTGCACAAATTAATTATACTGTTACTGAAAAAGAGTTACTGGTTATTGTGTATTCTTTAGATAAATTTAGATTTTATTTAATTGGAGCTAAATGTGTTGTATAGATTGATCACTCTGCTATTAAATATCTGATGCAAAAGAAGGATGCCAAACCAAGGTTGATTAGATTGATACTTTTGATGCAAGAATTTGATCTTACGGTTATTGATAGAAAGGGAACTGATAATCAAATTGCTGATAATTTGTCAAGATTAGAAAATCATGAACTATCTGACATCAACAATGAAATTACAGACAGTTTCCTTGATGAACAACTTTATAATATTAATGAGTTGAAAATACCATGGTATGTTGATATTGTTAACTATATTGAAGGTGATATTTTGCCACCTATGCTGACATTGCAACAACAAAAGAAGTTCATTCATGATGCGAAAGCATATTTTTTGGATGAGCCTTATTTATATAAATAGTGTAAGGATCTAATTATGAGAAGATGTGTACCTTATGAAAAAACTGAGATAATCATTCAGAAATGTCATGATTCTGAATTTGGAGGACATTTTGGGATTGATAAAACTGCTTATAAAATTTTACAAGTTGGATTTTATTGGCCTATTATCTTTAGAGATGTTTATAAATACATAAAAACTTGTGATCAATGTCAATGAATAGGGAATATATCTAGAAGAAATGAAATGCCTCTGAATTTCATGTTAGAAGTTGAGATCTTTGATATTTGGGAATTAGATTTTATAGGACCATTTATCCCTTCATTTGAGAATTTATATATATTAATTGCAGTAAACTACGTTTCTAAGTGGATTGAAGCACAAGCTTTACCTCGTTGTGACGCTAAAAGTGTTTCAAGATTTTTAATGAAAAATATTTTCACTAGATACAAAATGCCTATAATGATTATCACTAACGAAGGATCCCATTTTAGGAATAAATATATTCAGAAATTGGTAGAAAAGTTTAATATTATTCATAGAATCTCTACTGCCTATCAACCTCAAACCAGTGGGTTAGCTGAAGTTTCTAATAGAGAGATTAAACAAATACTTGAAAAGACTGTAAACCTTAGTAGAATAGATTTGTCCTCTAGACTGGATACCGCATTATGGTCTTACGGGACTGCTTATAAAACTCGTATTGGAATGACTCCTTATAGAGTAATTTTTGGAAAAAAACTTATCACTTATCAGTAGAATTGGAGCATAAAACATATTGGGCGATTAAAGAATTCAATTATAATTTGAAAGATGCTGGTAAGAAGAGATTGTTACAATTAAATGAATTGGAAGAATTAAGAAATGATTCTTATGATAACGACATAATTTATAAGGAGAAACTAAAGTCGTGACATGATTGGAAGATTATCCAGAAGAACTTTGAACTCAGATACAAAGTTTTGCTTTACAAAACTAGATTGAAATTATTTAGTGGGACATTGAAGTTTCGTTGGTTAAGACCCTTTACTGTGACTCAAGCGTATAATTACGGAGCTATTGGGATTTTGAAGATCAGAAAACTGAAAAATAGATTTAAAGTAAATGAACACAGATTAAAACCATATTTTGAGGGTAAAAGACCAAAATTTAAAGAGGTTTTAATGATCAGTCAACCTGAATAACACCTGAATAGGTCAGGCTGACGACGTTAAACCAAGTGCTTTAGGGGAGGCAACCCATAGTTATCTTTATTTTTATTACAATTATAGTAGTTTTTATTTGAAATTATCATTATTTTATGGTAGTATTAATCTCTAATTTTCCTATTTACCCTTGAATCATCATAAGAATTGGATCCATAGAGAAAAATTGGAACGCATTCGTACCAGAGCGAAACTGTGCAATTGCATCAGAATCATGGATGGCGCCCTCTACGCCACCAACGGTGGGTTTTTCCCGAGAGTCCAGGCAAAATAAATAAAAAGGCTCACCGACGGTGAAACTGGCGAGATGGCGGTTACTTGGGTTTGAATGGCGGTATTTTGTGGTTTTGGGCTGGAGTTGCCCTTTTAAACACCCAAATTTGATTCCTAGTTCATATATTCCCCCAAAAATGTAGTGAAACTCCACTAATTCTATTTCTATGGCGTCTAATTTCACTGATAATCCCAGAATGCGAGTTTTCAATCAGCGAAAGTTTATTAGTGCAGAAGCACAACAAATCTTCAACAAGTTACTGACGAAGAAAAGATTGATCAAGGAACGAGGATTGGTAAATCGCAGATTGAATAATCCATCTACGAAAATTAAAGAGATGATAGTGTGGTGAAGATGGGAAGTGCTGTGATGTACTTCCACCGTCGTAGTTGTTTCTGTGGTAAAAGAATTTTATGCAAATTTGTATGAAATCAACCAGGGAGTCATTTATGTACGAGGTAGATGGATCACTTTCACTCCTACATGAATCAATGAATTAAACATGATCTTGAACGTTCCTGTCTACCACTATTCTAATTTCATCCCAACGAGAAACTAGATGAATAAAATTTACCAATATTTAATGGATGAAACTGACGACTGGAAAATAAGAGAAAACATGTATGTTAGTTTTTCTGCAAAACACCTAAATCCTGTTTCGAAACACTGACACTTTTTCATTTCTGTGAAACTGTTACCGACAATGAAGATCGGTAAAGTTTCAAAAGAAAGTGTTATTTTGATTTTTTACATCCAAATGAGAATGTTGATAGATATTGGATAAATAATTGTGAAGTCGGTTTTGGGCCTGATCATTCATGGATCAACTTATGGGCTTGGACTTGGGAAAAAGTACTTCTACCTTGGAGGCCTTTGGACCAATCTAAGAGATTCCCAGCTTTTGAAGATGAAAATGACATGGCCATTATAGTAGATCAATCATCTCAAAATTTACTGCCAGTTTAACCCTTAGTTTCTCACAACACTCTGATGATCCTGCGCTGAATCAAGAAATTGGAGAAGGAGGTACAAAATTTTATGAATGTGATTAATAATATCTGTGATTTCTTTGATCATCTATAATGGAGGATGAAAGAACATTTTGAGCACTCTGATCATTTAGAAGATAGCTTGATACGACAGATGAGGAGGATGAAATTGATAGAAGAGGATTCCACTGAAGAATTTCCATTCTGACCCTTCTACAATCTCTTCGTTCATTGCAATCAATGGGTGATCTCAGAGGATAATCTAGTACTGAATCTGAAGAATAGTAAATTTATATTATTACCTATCTGTCTATCTATGTATTTTGATTTTAACTTTGTATTTGTTTTCTTTTAGAATTATGCTTTTAGATCTCTGTATAGTTGAGACTAAGCATAGGATGTTTTTTTTTCAGTGTTTTATGCCTTGTGGCTTAGATTGTGACGCTGAATTAATGTGTTGAGGTTGAGAAAATTCCAAACTTAGGTGTGTTATGTAGCGTACATTGTACCCCTTGGAATTTATATATAAATGTGATGTTTTATGTTGTGAAAGTTTATTTGTGCAAAGTACATCATTTAGTCACTTAAAATTATGTCTATCATGATTGAAAAGATGTCGTTAAGGCTTGAAATTGATCGAAATCGCAAAAATTTGGGATTTGAACCAAAATCAGTAGAGCCCACCGACGGTGGATTTTTCCCGAGACTCAGTTTCAAACTTCCAATAGAGCACGCCGACGGCGCCATCCACCCCACCGACGACGAGCTCGCAAAAAAACACCTTTAACCGCAATTTTGACCAGTCAACCACCACTATTCATCATCCCCTTCCTCCTAAAAACACAATTTTTGACCTAGGGCTTGAAAGATCTTATATTGGGATTCAATTTCAAGGTTTTTTGACATCGGATTTTATCATCTCTTCGAAAGAGCTTCACTCCAAGTTAAAATTATTTGATTTTAACCATAGATTTATTCCACATTGAGGAGATCCAAAAAAAATTGAGAGTGTGAAGAAAATTTGGGAAGAAATTCATGGATCTTAGTGTTGAACTCTTAGAATTACTTTTGGAAGCCATTATTTGCATCTTTAAAGTAAATTTTGGAATTTTTCTATAATTTCATTAGATTGAAATGGCTCCACATCAAAAGAGACGAATTGAGTTTGAAGACTCTCTTTTTGTTGATGCAAGAGCTCAATCAAGATTTACTTCAATATTTAAAGGGAGAAGTGCATACAAGATCGAGTTTTTGAAAGTCTGAGAGGAGAAATTGAACGAGTTATTGCTGAGCGACGGTAGGAAAACTTTTGTTATACCTTCAATAAAGCTGATGCAATTGTTGTGAAGGTTTTTTATGCCAACGTATTCTATTTTGAAGATGGAATTGTTCAAGTACGAGGATTTCCTATTGAATTTACTGCTGCTTGCATCAACACCTTTTACGAAGTCCTAGACTCTTATAGCTGTCAATATGAATCCTTTAGTACTATGGAAGACCCCATGAATGATGTGATCAACTTTCTCACAGATGGGAAAGGAACATGGAAGATAAAGCAGCGAGAACGGGTAAATTTTTCTGCTTCCATGTTGAATGGCAACTCTAAGGCGTTGCACTATTTTATTTCTTGTACTCTGTTATCAACTTATCACCATAATGAGGAAACTAGAGATAAAGTTATTTTGAATTTTTATATTCAGAATAATAAAACTATAAATTTGGGGAGAATTATTTTTAAAGTGGAGGTCTAGGACATCCTAACCTTATTTATGCAATTTGCAAACTTTCTGGAGTTGAAACTGGAGATGAAGAATGGGTTTTCCCATATGAAACCCATTAGTAAGGCCAATTTAAAAACTTATGAATCCCATGAGAAATGGAGAACTGGAAGTAGAAGTCAAGAACCTTCTACTAGTAGAGAAGTCCCCTCTACAAGTTATGATCTTCCACCTTCTATTTCCCCTACCCTCATTAATTTGATGAATGAGTTGACCTTGTAGCAGAAGAGCATATAATTAGTAAATGAAAGGATTGGAGGGTTAGAACGTCGACATGATTATGATAGTGAGTACCTTCAGAGGCATTCAAATTTTGAGGTAGCTTACTACGAAGCTCAGACCCGACACTACAGAGGTGAGCCTGATGTTACTTTTCATGAGTGCCCCCGGTATACTCGATATCAGCCCGATCCACCTGTTGATCAAGGAGATGAAGACATAGTTTGGGATTTTGATATTTGATATTTGATAGAATTGATGTACTTGTACTTGAAATTTTATTTCTGTGATATTTTATAATAGGTATAGATGTTTATGTATATTTGGAATTTCATTTTTATCATTATGTTGTACTTGGATTGTTTTAATTTTTCTTATAAAGTTAGTGTGGTAGTTAAATTTGTATGTGTAGTATAATAGATGTTGAGTAGTATCTTATAATGTAATGTGATTTTTTTTTCGCATTTTAAATTGTTTTGTGTAGTATTGTGGTTGTGTTAAGAAATATTGTGCTTGTTTAAATTTTTAGTTTTATACTTATTTCAAAATTTCATTAGCCAGAAATTACTCTAATGATTTATGTGTAGAAAGCTCATAATATTACAGACCAGGTGAAATAGAAATTTTGAGAAGGCCTACAAAAATTTCAGAATAATGAAAATGCCTAAAATACTTAGGTATGATTTATATTTAGAGTTTTTCTTTCCACCTGTATTATTTTATATTGAAAAATTTAAGTTTGGGGAAGAGAAGAAAAAGATTAACTATTAGATGTCCTCTATTTCAATATTTTCAAAAATTATTTATATGATTTTATGTAGTGAATTTAATTCAGGTAACTATATTTTTGTAGTTATTTAAATATTATAGTAGGTTTAAAGGAATATTTTTCTAATGAAAATTAATTTTGTAACTTAAGATATTTAGTATAAGAGAATAAGATTCTAGTTAACTATTTAAAGTAAAGGAAACTATATTTTGAAGTATTAAGAATCTAGAAATTCATTTGAGAAGAGAATATTGAGGCTCAATGATGAAAAGGCTATGAAATATTTATAAGGTAAAGGAATGCTTCGAGTTTCAAATTTAGGGAAAGAAATGTGATGTTCAAAATCATTAAAGGCTATCCAGATATAGTAATCCTCACTTGAAAAAGGAAAAAGAAAAGATTGAAAAAAATCCCTAAAAGGAAAAGTAAAATATATAGGATTGAAAGCAATCCAAATGAAAAAGAGAAAAGAAAAAAAAATGAAAGTGAGGAGAAGCTTGAGGATATGCCTAATCAAAAATTGACATCACTGGACCTACCTAAAGGGAAAACTTAAATATATTCTTAAACTTATATTTATGGAATAGATCTTTTACTAGTAGTGTTCTCATGAAGTTCCTATCATTTGAATATTCTTAAGTGACTTAATATTGCAACATATAGTCATTCTTCAAATGAATAGAAGACTAAAACTCTTAAACTTGATGACTAGATAATCTTGTGACTACAGAGTTAATTTATTTACTTGAATTTTTTCTAAAAATCTCACTATGACCGTTATTTAAATCAAACTTATAGTATTTCTGAATTAAATCTTTACTACCCTAAATCATAACTTTTATATAGTACTAAAATTACTTGAGGACAAATAATAGCTAAGTTTTGGGGATTTTGACCAAAAGAAAATATGTTGAGATTTTTATACCTATTTTATACTGTTTTTGATGATATTGCACATTAAAGAAAGATATTTTTAATGTTTTGTTGCAGGAATGATGAAATAGGGTCCTTGTAGCAAAAAGATGCTAAAACGAGCAAATTTGGAGCAAAAAGGAATAAAATGTGAAGAATTGAACTAGGGCGCCCACAGTCCCATCGCCCCCACCTACAGCGAGATTTTCCCGAGTCTCCATAATTAATTCATTAAGAAAGTCCACCGACGGCGCCATCGAGGCCGCCGATGGAAAGCTCGACGGTTATGACCAACTAGGCTTTATATGAGGAAAAATTTTTAATGGATGCTTAGGCAACTCTTAGGAAAGGTCATCAACAACTTTAAAAGAAGATTTTGACCAAACATTAGAGAGGTGCTGGAGGTTAGAAAGGATTCAATAGTGTGTAGCGAGTTTACTTGAGTGTCTAAATTATGAGGAATTCTTCGAGAGATTGTAAGAGTGGAGAGAAAGTGAGAGATTTCTTCCTTCTTGCCGCTTCAAAGATGAATTTTGTGTGCTGTAAAGAAAGGAAGAGATTCAGAGGAACTTTGAGGAGTTTTCTTGTGAAGAAATTAGAGATAAGTTTATTTATTGTTGTAGTTTGTATGACTTTGATTTTAAATATGAATTCCGAGTTTTGTTGTGTTTTCCCCTTGAGATCTGAGTAGTTTTCTCTGTCTTTCTCTTTATCTTGAGATTTGTGAAATGGTGATTTGAATTGGTGCAGCCATGAAAATGTTTAAGAAATTTTGATAATCTTTTCACTTCGATCTTAATTTACTTTCAATCTGGCCGATTGATTTGTTAAAATATGTTGAGTTTTACAACTAAAGTGAAGATTACATCCAAGATTTAGGGAGGTCAAAACCCTTTTAGGTTGGGTGATAATAAATAGGGAAATAAAATTATCGGACTTATAATTGGAGATTTTAGAGTGACAGACTAAAATCTCCAGTTCGGTCATATCGTTTGGGTGCTGAAGTGTAGATGTTAGACATCATATGAGGGGAACATGGGAGCTCCGAAGTGAGAGTCGGTATCCTCCCATCCTAGCCCTAGATTCAGTAAACAAGCATAGAATTAGTCAATGTTCTTTATGCCTAGATCAAAGGGTAAAGAATATGTATGCTCCTATTTGACACAATATAAGTTGAACTAATTCACTTTAAACATTTACAATAATTTCTTGACAAGGAGAAGGATGCTTTCTTATATATTGAATATCACATTTGAACCTTCATTAGTATAATTATTTATTTAATAGTTATTAAAATTACATATTTATTTCAATTGCCTATTAGTGACAGATAAGCAAATTAAAATTCATTATTGTGAATAAAGTATTGCTGTTCTAAAACCTTAGTTCATAGTTCTAATATTACTCCCAGTGGGATCGATATCTAGGACTCCATTAGAGCCCTATATTACTTGAGCGATACGTATACTTGCATTGGTAAGTGTGACTTTACAACTATTAAATATTTATTTCATCCATATTTATCGAATCTATAACTGTTATTAAGGTTTTGGTACAGCTACTGAGGAATTAAATCTTTTAGCAGTAGTATTAAATACTTATATTTTTATGCATATATAAAGTCACGGTCAACCATTTTGATTAAATCTGAGTCTCTATCAAATAGTACCGTCAACACTCAATCTAGCGCCATCGACGCTGAGTAATTTTTAACTTCTTCATTTTTGCTCCAAATTTTATCCTTTTTGCTTCTTTTTTGTTCCAAGTCTTAAAATTCAATAACTTGCAATAAAACATAGAAAATACCTTCCATTAAAATCCAATATCACCATAAATATACAAAATATGGATCTAAAATTGCTTATATTTTTTGTGTATCAAAATCGCCCAAACTTAAATGTTATTTGTCCTCAAGTAACTCCTTAACTACATTAAAATATAACTTATGGTAAAGATTTTAACTTCTAGATTTCCATATCTTAGTTCACTAGATAAAACAACATCACTTAAGAAAAACTTAAAATAACTCCAGTTAATAGTAAATATATAAGAATATCTAGTAATTAAGTCTAAGATTTTTTATTCTCTATTCTTTTTAAGGAAAATTACAAATTATTCATATTAAGGCCACTTAGAATATCCATATAAACAAAAATTCATGAAACTTTTCTAATAAATTTGCTAATAGTTAAATATAAGTTTAGAAAATTCAGTCAAGCCTTCTTCTTTAAGTTGATTCAAGTGAAGCCAATTTTTAATTAGACATCTCCTTAAGCTTCTCCTCACATCTTTTTTTTTCTTTTTTTCTTTACAAGATCATTTTCAATCCTTTTTCTTTTCTTTTCTTTTCTTTTTTCTTTTTCTTGTTAGGATTACTATATCTGAATAGCCATTAATGATTTTGAACTTCACTATCCCCTTCTTAAAGTTAAAAAATTTTCAAATTTCTTCACTTTATAAATTTATATTAGCTTTAAAGATTTTTCTTAAAGTTTGAATCTTTTCTTCTTAAATGAATCTTTTAGATTTTTAAAACTTAAAAAATACTAATTCTTTTAAAAAAATAGAAAAACATAGTCTTATTCTATCATACCATATAATCTTAATTTATAAAATTAACCTTTATTACTTAAAAATTTTACTTAAGTTTACTATATATTTAGAAACATAGATATAGTTATCTAAAGTTACCCTCAATACCAAAGGTCATGTTAAAAAAAAAAATTTTAAATATTTTGAAAATATAATTAATTGAGGACAAATAGAATTAAGTTTCTTTTCTTTAAGAAGGAATTTTTTTCCCCAAAACTTAAATTTTTAAAAGATTTTAAACGAAGAACTTGAAAAATTAAGGGTTAAATAAAACATTCAATACATAAAGAAAAGTCACACCTGTTGAAGGTTCTGATTTGAAGCTTAACCTTAAAATATTGCAGGTGCTACTATGAAAAACTACTAGACATAAAACATTAAATAACACATAATACTTATAAAAATTTACTGAGAAAGAGTTAACTACAAATACATCCAACAAAGTACTAAAAACTAATAACTTCCAGAATTTTACAAATTTAAAGTTCACAACACAACATACAACAAAAATAAAGTATCACAGTCCACAAACACACCGTTTCAACAATAAAGTAAAATTAAACAGATAAAATAAATAAAAATCTAACTAAAGCATCACCAATCATCGTCTTCTTCTTCTTCTTCTACCACGTCCAAATTTAGCTGTTGATAAGTAGTAAAAATAAGGTGAGTAGGAAATTGAACTAAGTGATCACCCTTCATGAATTTGACCATTGCATCATTATAAGCAGCATTGTATTCAAACTTCAATCTTATCAAATCATCAAAGAGAGCATTTCTTCTCTCCATATTCTCCATTCTACGATCCATTCTCAAAATATCTCCCTGTTGGATCATCATTTGCCCCATAAGTTCTTGGATAAGAGGGGTACTAGAAGTACCTGAAGCAGAAGGAGTATTACTGTCCTACTTCCAAAGCTCCATCTAACATGAGATTCATAAGTCTTTATATTGTCAAGCCCAATAGGTTTTAGAGGTTCAATCCTTTCCTCCTCTGGTCTATAATTAATTCCTGCTTGTTCATATAGTGTGAAGATCACGGTAGGGTTTGTTAAACCTCCAGTAGTCTCTCCAAAAGCAATAGATCTGGTGTTTCTATAAATAATAGAGCCTACATCTATCCTTTTATCTACTAGATACAAAAGTTTAAGATGGATCTATCTTTTGTAACCTCACTATGATGATTTGTTGGTATCATTCTTCCAGAAATAAAATAGTATGAGGCCTTAGATACTACATTTAACATTGAAAAAGGAAAGTTTACCTTAACTCCATTCTTAACCCTCCAGGTTCCTCTTCCATCAGTAAGAAAAGAATTAACCTCATCCAAGGCATCATTCGAAATAGAAAACGATTTGTACTAATAGCTATATGCATCTTCCAACTGATAAAATTCATTAATTTTTCTCGGAGTAAACTCCACCATTTTCCCTCGAACAAACACAAAGTCTTCAGAAGTCTCTTTGAAATTAGCGCAAAACTCCATCACTACGCCAATAATTGCCTCAGTAGTAAAGTAGCAAAACTTCTCCCACTGCCGAGCATTTATTATTCTCTCAACTTCTCCTCTTAGATTTTTTAATCCTCGATCAATAATCACTTTTTTAGTTGTATGTAGACTATTCAAGAAAATATTCACCTTGTAATTGACAAACTTTTAATCATCAAAATCTACCTTTTTTTCCTTTGCTCATTCTAGGTGCCATGGTAAATCTAAAAAAAATGATAAAATCCAAATAAATTACCAAAAATTCTGAAAATCACAATGTGGAACTTTTTAAACTTAAATCTACTAAGTAAGAGTTTTTCACCAAAGAATTTTCTCAAAATCTTCCAAAAAAATCTCAAAATTTTGGATCTCGACAATATAAGATAAATTCTTAGTGAAAATAAAAAATTTTGAGTTCAAAGTGTAGCTCTTGCCTTGAGAAGATAAAATCCAAGCTTTGTTTGTCTTAAAATTGGCTCAAATCTTAGCAATAGCAAGCCCTAAGTGCAAAATCCGGAGGTTGAAGGTGACTGAAGGGGTAAAACTGGAATTTCACTATGTAAATTGTGAATTTTAAGGGTGTTTGGGTTAGTTTGGGTTGAAAGCACTGTCGGTGACCATCTGGCGCCGTCGGTGCCAGAAGCCAATAATTCACATATTTGTTTTTTCCAATTTTCAATTTTCTCTCAATTTACTCCAAAGTAAATTTAGTCTTTTTGAAAATTAATTTTCATCTAAAAATAATTCACAAACAAACATTTTTCACAAACAACACCAAACTAAATTTTATATATGAAAATACACTTTTTACAAATACATTTTTCTAATCACATTTCCACATCTTCAAAGAAAACTAACTTAAATCAAGCCACAACACTAGAATGCTGACACAAAAGTATACACATAATCAAAGTTCTAAAGCAAAGTAAAGTAAATCAAATTCACACAATTGTATTAAAACATAAGTATTTTAAAATAGTAGAGATTCTAACTTCTTCAATGAATCTGCCTCTTCTTCAGTACTTTCTTTTCCTCTAATATCTCTCATAGACTGATATGGATGTATAAATTGTAGAAAGGACGGTACAGAAACGATTAGTCAAATTTTCATCGATCCATCCATTTTTCTTGAACATCTGTACCAATCATGCTTCAAATGTTCCTGTATGATCAATGTTCTCTATCATTCTCAAATCTAGGTGATCAAAAAGGTAGTGAAGCTTTATTATTGCAATTGTAATACTCTGAAGTTCTCTTCCTATTTTCTTCACTCTGCTCCCCAAAGATATTGAACTTCTTACTATTGGTGGCATCAATGGTATTGAAGCATGTGATGAATGATCTAAAATACTATCAAATGCTTCATTTCCATTTCCTATGTAATTTCCATCAGTAGGAATCATGGGCGCTCAAGGTAGTGTAACTTTTTCCCAACTTTCATTTGGAACATGAGATTGACTGCAAAGTAGGAAAATTTTAGAAGGATGCCCAAGTTCATATATTGGCCCATTCATGATAATACCCATAACAAATTTAAAAATAATAGACCCTATATCAATGAGTTTTTCCATTTGAATGCAATAGTTTAGAATGAAACTTTCTTTTGTAACTCTACTAATCTTCATGGTAGGTAGCAGTTTTGTAGATATGAAGAAATGCCATTATTTTGAAATTGGGTTAAGCAGCAAAGCAGAGAAACTAACGTATCCCTCATCTTTTATTTCCCAATTATCATGTTCTTCCATCAAAAAATTGTATACTTCTTGCATCATATCTATCATTGGGATAAAATTTTTATAATTATAGATTGGAATATTTTCTATCGTACAAGTTATTAATTTGAGATGGAGTATATGGTATACAACCTTATCTCAAACGAAGACAACTCCTTGGGTAATTCCATGTAGTTTAACATGAAACACTTTTACTACGGGTACTACAACTGCAGTGGTAGTGTAACACAAAACTTCCCAACTTCTCTGTACAAAGATTTTCTCGATCTATGAACTTGGATTACTAACGCCACGATTGATAAAGCTTCTCTCATTCATAAGTCTCTTCTTTGTCATGACTTAGTCGTATAATCTCTGCGCGTCAAAACTCATAAACTTTCTTATATTAAAAACTCCATATGTTGAAGTATTTTTGGAATTAGAAGCCATGAAATTCGAAATTAGGAAGTTTCTGGACGCCCAAGTTAGTTTTTAGGACATTAAAAACACCTTTCGGCGGTTATTGTGGAGCAAAGTCCCACCAAAGTCTGCCAAAACTGCTTCGTACGTGAAAAATGCTCAAGAAGTCGTCGGCGCTCCCGATGGCACTGTCGGCGCCATGGTCCTTTAGTCAGGCGCCGTCGGCACCAGAGGCCAAATTTGTGTCTAAATTTTTTTTGTTCAATTTGATTCCAAATTTTCCTCCAATACAAATATTTATCCTAATTTATGATATATAAAATTATGTAGGACATAAAAATACTAATATTTCTTAATAATAAACATATTTATTTACAAAATAGTAATATATAGATATATAGATTCATATATGGGTTGCCTCCCGCAAAGCGCTTAGTTTAACTTTGTCAGCCCGACATGCCATTGGTTTAGTTGGGTTGAGTTAACATCAAAACTTCTTTAATTTGAGGTATGTGTCATTCATAATAATATTTCAATCGAGGACCATTAAATTTAAATATCTTTCTAGTTTTAGGATCCTTAATAACAAAAGTTCCATAATGATAGACTTTAATCACTTTAAATGGTCCTAACCATATAGATTTTAGTTTTCCTAAAAATAATCTCAATCTTGTATTATATAATAGAACTTTATGTCTAAGTTCAAACTTTTTATTAATAATCCTCCGATCATGCCATATTTTCATTTTTTTCTTATAGATTTTGGCAATATCATATGCTTCATTTATGATCTTCTCGAGTTCGTTGAGTTGCAATAATCTTTTTTCACCAGTATCTTTTAGATTAAAATTAAATTCTTTAATAGCCTAAAATGCTTTATGCTCCAATTCTACTGGTAAGTGGCATGTTTTCCCAAAAAAAATCTGTATGGAGACATTCCTATAGGAGTCTTATAAACAGTTTTGTATGCCCATTATGTAGTATCTAATCTAGCAGACCAATCCAATTTATAGGGATTTACATCTTTTTTCTAAAATTCTTTTATTTCAAGATTCGATATTTCTGCTAGACCGCTAGTCTGAGGATGATTAACATTAGAGAATTTATGCATAATATCATATTTCTTTATCAAATTCTAGATTCTCTTATTTCTAAAATGGGATCCTACATCCGTAATAATTACTCCTGGCGTTTCATATATCGTAAAAATATTTTTATTTAAAAATTTAGAAACACTACGGGCATCACATTTACATACAACAACAACTTCAATCCATTTAGACCTATAATCAACAACAAGTAATATATATATGTTTCCAAATTAAGGCATAAATAGTCCCATAAAATCTAATCCCAACACATATAAAATTTCAACTTCCAATGTGTAATTTAGAGCCATTTCATTTTTTCTAGAAATATTTCCTACTCATAGTCATCGATCACATGTTTTAATAAATTCATTAACATCTCTAGAAAGAGTAGGCCAATAAAATCAAGCTTGCAAAATTTTATAAGCATTTATATTTGTTCCAAAATGTCCTTAAAATTCAGAATCATGACATCTTTCAATTATTTGTTGAGTTTCTTCATATGGCACACTCCTTTTAAAAATTAGATCTTTATATTGTCTATATAAATATGGGTCATTCCAAAAATGGAATTTTGAATCATATATAAATTTCTTTAATTGTTGATTCTTAATATCTGGTGGTAAAATATCACTGATAATTTAATTTACTATATCGGCATACCACGGTATACCTATTTAATCAATACTATATAATTGTTCATTCGAGAAATTTTTTAAAATTTCATTTGCAAAATTAGTTAAAATTTCTTTTTTTAGTCTAGACAAATGATCAGATATTTGATTTTCATTTTCCTTTCTATCAACTACAGAAAAAACAAACTCTTGTAATAGAAGTATCCATCTAATTAACCTTGGTTTAACATCCTTCTTTTGCATTAAGTATTTAATAGCAGAATGATGTATGTGCTATACATTTAGTTCTAATTACGTAAGGTATAAATTTATCAAAGGTAGAGACAATATCTAATAACTCTCTTTCAGTAGTAGTGTAGTTAATTTGAGCATCATTCAGAGTCTTACTAGCATAATATATTATTTCAAAAAATTTATTGTGCCTTTTTTCCAAAAATAGCTCCAATAGCATAATCACTAGTATCACACATTATTTCAATTTTTTTCCCAATCTGGTGGTAATATTACAGGTGCAGTGATTAACTTCTCTTTCAATAATTAAATGATTTTATGCATTCCTCATTAAAATCAAATTTCGTATATTTTTCTAAAATTTATTATAATGGCTTAGTTATTTTTGAAAAATTCTTTATATAATGCTTGTAAAAACCAGCATGTCCTAGAAAACCTCTTACCCCCCTAACCGTAGTTAGTGGGGGTATTTTTTCAATAACTTGAACTTTTGCAGGATCTACTTCCATGCCTTTTTTAGAAAATTTATGCCCAAGTACAACTCTTCCAACAACCATAAATTGACATTTTTTCCAATTTAGTACTAGATTGATTTTTGCTGATAATTCTAGAACATTTTCTAAATATTTAAGCATAATTCAAATGAAGTCTTGACTACAGAGAAATAATCCATAAATACTTCAATTCCATGCTCAATCAACTTATTAAATATTGATATCATACATCTTTAAAATGTTACAGGTGCATTGAATAATCCAAAAGACATTCTACGAAAATCAAATGTTCCATAAGGGTTTGTAAATGTTGTTTTGTCTTGATCCTCATGAGTAATTGGAATTTGATGATAACTCGTATTTCCATCTAAAAAATAGTAATATTTATTTCCAGCCAATCTATCCAAGATTTGATCTAGAAAGGGTAAAGAAAACTGATCTTTATTGGTTGCTAAGTTTAATTTTTTATAATCTATATAAATTTGCCAACCAGTAACTTGTCTTATTAGAATTAATTCATTTTTCTCATTTACTTCAACGTTCACTCCCCCTTTCTTCAGAACACATTGAATTAGGCTTACCAAAGCACTGTCTGAAATATGATATATAATTCCAGCATTTAACCATTTTAAAATTTCTTTTTTAACAACTTCTTTTATTATTAGGTTTAATATTCTGTAAGGATTAGCTTTAGGTTCTTATTGTTCATCTAATAAAATTCTGTGCATACAAATTGAAGGACTAATTCCTTAAATATCTGCTAAAGTCCAACCAAAAGCCTTTTTATATTATTTTAATATTTCTATTAATTTTTGTTCTTAAATTTCAGTTAACTCAGACGATACAATAACATGCAATGTAGATGAATCTCCTAAAAATACATATTTTAAATGAGAAGGTAGTACTTTCAGTTCAAGTTCAGGTGGTTTAATACTTGAAGGAATAAGATTTTTATTATCATATTTGAACAAATCTAAAGTTTCAAAATTTTCCTAAATATAATCTAAAATTTCTTCTTTTATTTCATCCTCATTTTCAATAAATTCTTCTTGCTTTAATTTCTCTTTTAACTCTTTCTTAAATTTCTCATTACATGGATAATCAATAACTTCTATCTTAAAACACTCATTCTCTTTTTCTATTGCAGGATATTTCATAGCTTTTGCAATATTAAATTTTACTTCTTGATCATTAACTCTCATTATTAATTCTCCTTTTTGGGCATCAATCACAACTCTCTCTATTGCAAGAAATGGTCTCCCAAAAGTAATATGATTTTCTTTATCTTCATCCATAACTAATACTATAAAGTCTACAGGGAAAATAAATTTTTCCACTTTTTCTAATACATCTTCTATAACTTCTTTAGGATAAGTGATTGATCGATTAGCTAACTAACGAATTCCAGTAGTTGGGGAAATATCTCCTAAATCTAAAATTTTAAAAATTGATAGAGGGATAAGATTACTTGCTCCTAAATCACATAAGGTTTTTCCATAAAACTTTTCACCAATTGCACAAGGTATAGTAAAACTACTAAGATCTTTTAACTTTTTAGGAAGCTTTTTTTGGATAATAGCGCTACACTCTTCTCTAAGTGAAACAGTCTTATGATGTGAAAACTTCCTTTTCTTATTTAATATATCTTTCATAAATTTCACATAACTTGGCTTTTGTTCCAAAGCTTCAATGAAAGGAGTGTTTATCGATAACTTTTTAAGGATTTCCAAAAATTTTGTAAATTGTTTTTTCTTTATTCTTTTGTTTTAGTTATTGAGGAAATGGAGGTAATGATTTTTATAAAGGAACTTGTGTTTGCTCATTTTCATTATGGTCACTTTCCATCTCTTCCTTCTCCTCATCAACTTCTGTTTCTCTTTGGATTCTTGTTACGACTTTATTTCCACTTCATAATTGAATTGCTTTAATTTGTTCTTTATTTAGATCTTTGAGATTAACTTCTATAGTACTCGGAAGATTTCTTGAAGATCTATTATTAAGTAAAGTAACAATATGTCCTAATTGATTTTCAGTATTTATAATAGCAGCCCCTTGATTTAGTATTTGATTTCCCATATTCAACATTACCTCTTCCATAGTTAACTTCTTTTCTTTAACTTGTGGGTTAGGGTTAGAGTTAAATCCAATAGGATAATAAGGTTAATAATTAGGATTTCCCTAGTTATTTAAATTTATTGAGGGGTTCATTGAAATGTTATAATTATTCCAACTAAAATTAGGGTGATTTTTCCATACAGTAATAGTTTGAACAAGGGTTGTTATTTTTATTATTAATATTATTCAAAGTTTCATAAGATGATTGAGTATCAATTATATATCCTAGTGAGTTTTCCTCTAATACTGGTAGTATTTGAGAATAATTCACTTCAATTTGATTAATCCTTTCTGATATAGCGGCAATTTGAGATGCTAAAATAAACATTACATCATATTCATGAATACTGACTACTCTATTAGGATTTACACGTTCAGAGAGCCACTGAAAATTATTAGTAGTCATTTATTCTATTAAAGGGTATGCTTCATTAAAAGGTTTTGATATTAAAGATCCACTTGCAACAGCATTTATATAAGATCTACGTGATCCTACTAATCCATTATAAAAAGTTTGAATTATTAACCAATCTGGTAAAGCATGGTGTGGACATTTTTTAAAGAGATCCTTAAGTCTTTCTCAAACTTCATATATTGATTCTCCTTCAAACTGACAAAAAAGTTGTAATATTGTTTCTAAACTTAGCGGTTATGGAGGGTGGAAAATGTTTAGCGAAGAATTTTTGTGATAGTTCTCCCTAAGTTTTGATAGATCAAGGTGCTAATAAGTTTAACCAAGCTTTGACTTTATCCCTTAATGAAGAAGGTAAAAGTCTAAGCCTAACAACATCATTAGACACTCCGTCATATTTGAAAGTAGCACAAATTTCAAGAAAACTAACAAGATGTAGATTAGGATCTTAAATAATTGTTCTTCCAAACTGATTAATTTTTACTATTTAGATAATAACAAGTTTAAGTTCAAATGAATTACCAGCATCTTGACCTCATTTTTGGTTGTGGTCTAGTTTTCCTCTTTCGTAGCCTAGGATCTAGCCATAGGTCTTTCCTTTTGACTATTCCTAGAAAACTAGAAAAGGAACCCTCAACATTATAAATTCCATACTCCTCTTTACTCAACTTGAAGCTCTACATATCGATCCTAACCTCTAACACTTAGTAGGTGGCCTCATTATGGGGGAGCCCAAGGAGAGTTCCCATAGGACTGCTTGGCCTTAGGTTTGACTCTGGGTGTTGGTCTAGGGCTATGGTACTCACCTCACTCACAATCACTCACAATCACTCACAAATGCAAACCCAAAATTTCTTGACATTGATCACTTAATCCTTTGGGAGGCTCATGTAGATGGTCCTCTAAACCCACTAGCCCTAGGCTGGGGTTTAGCTAAGACCAATACATAGAGTACCCAAATGGGGTTCCCATTGGTCCATAGCTCATTTATGGTGGTTGACATCTCAATTCTACCAAAAATACTCAACTTGGTCTTTTGCCTTAAAATTGCCGAAATTACTTAAGTACCCTTGAAACCCTAAATTTGGCCAAATTCCCAAATTTACCAAAAATACCCAAATTTATTCAATAATCATTTCAAACCTTTGGAAAATATCTAAATTACCAAAATCCCAAAAAAATCGCCAAATTACCAAAATGCCCCTCCTTAGCCCAAAATTCCAAAAATTCCAAAAAATACTGAAAATTCCCAAAACCTTCAAAATATTCCTAATTTCATTTTTCTCAATTACCACATGATCCAATTTGACCAATTTGACCATTCTAACCAAAACCCCCAAATTGCCTTTAAAGGCACAATTTTCCCCAAATTTACCTCAAATGTCCATCAATTTGGTCCCAATTTTCCCCAATTTCAATTCTAAACTCAAATTCACCTTCCATATGACCAATCTAAACCAAATCCAAGCTGAATATACCCATTCTTTGAGCACAATTTTGATCTAAATCAAACCCCAATTTTGGCCACATGGCTTAATCTAACCAAATTGAACCTATAGGCTACTCAATTTGCCATAGTTTATGTTGAAAACTCTTCATAACACTCCTAAACATCAAACTTGACCTTTAATTGGCCTTGGTGAGGCCTCAATTTCATTTAATTTCAACCAAAATCCAAAAAAGTGCCAATTTTGCCCCAAATTGGCAATACATCAAAATTCCACCAAATTGATTGCCCTAACCCCAAAATTGGCACCCAATTTTTGTTGAAAACTCTTAATGACATTCCTATTGACCATTTCCAATAATTAATTTGGGCTTAGGACTAGCCTAGCCCAATCTAGACCCAAGTATAGCCCAACATGCCAAAAGTGACCAAATTTCTAAAATCCTTCAAATTGAACACCCATATAAACTCAAAATCATTTCATTCCTTCACCAAAACTCTTCATTAAAATCATCTACACAATGTTGATCAATCATTTGGGCTCAAAGTAATGGCTAGGCTAACCCAAACCCAACCTTGGGTCATTTGGATCTAAATTGAACCCATGTACCAAAATTGGCCTAACCACCCAAAAGTCAACAAATTTGTGACTCCATAGCCACTAAGCTCTTCCTTTGGACTAGGTTAAACAACACTAAACCCAACCAACTAAGCTATGGACCAGTGGATCCCCAAATTAAGGGATTCATGCACATTTTTTGGTCTTAAGCCAAATATCCTAACAATTATGACTAACCTTTGGGAGTAAGTGATAATTGCGCCTCCCTTTGGCTAACCTGACCCCTTGTCCAGGTCCCCTGTCCTTGCTGGCCAGCCTAGTCACTGGAAAATGGCCAAAATAAGAGCCACCCCCATGGAATCAAACCCAATTCAAACCTTACCTTGAGGCCAGCTCATCAAATTTTAAATTTAGAGCTTCTCTGCCCTCCACATAGGCAGCACTTTGCACCTTTTAATTGACCCACAGAGCTTCCATTGACCATTTTTTGTAAACGCACACCTCCATGGAAAAGGAGAGAGGTCCTAAAATTTTCTTAAAGAGACCCTCTAAATTGCTCTTAGCTCCCTTTTGAGACATCGTTAGTGCAACCCAACCACTACATTGCCTTAAATCCCCTTTTCGGAATTCAATTTTTGAGCTCAATACCTTGCAAGAGATAGGAAATAGGTCTCTACATCTCTAAACTCCACCAAAATCAAATTAAACTCACCCACACCTTCACTACAGTAAAACAATACAAAGCCCTTTCAAATCCCTCTCATATAGAGCCCCTAGTATTGCTCTTGACCAACACCTGAAATCGAGCATGGTCAAATTCTTACCTAGACCTTTCTTCACTGCAAGGGGCTCAATCCCTAGCCTCCTTGGACCTCCACAAATGTGCAAAGCACCTCTGATTGAAGCTTTCCTTCTCAGAGAAAAGGTATTGAACTTCCCTTCTTCCTGAGCCTATTTTGATTCTCCATTTGATTAAGGTCAATTTCATGGAATGTTTACCATATGGATATGTTCTTCACACTTAGACAAGTCCATAGGATCAAAACCGATGTCATTTAATAGAGAAATAAGTGAGATCTTATGGTTTTAGTTCTAACAGTCATGGGTTAACCTTTTTGGGGATGATGACGTGGGGCCATCCGATTGCGTGTTTATCTCATCAAAGGACGAGATCTGGCTGGTTGAACTCTCAGCGCGTGAACCACATGACACGTGGCTGCCGAGTCAGATTGCGATGTCGAACCAAAAGATGATGCGTCGAACTTCAGAGACACTTAGGATGAGGTGGTGCCACCCGTTTAAATAGAAAAATATGGGTTTTCTGATTTAAATAAATCCTAACTTCAAAAATTCATCTCTTGGTATAGAAAAGTTATAAGGATAAAAGAAAAATATCCTCTTGCTTAGTGAACAGAGGAGAACAATGTGGAAATTTTTGAAGTTCATTTGATGCATACTTTATTTTTAATTAATTAAATATTGTTTGAGCTTTTTGATTCTCCATGCATGTATACATTTCGCCATGGCTTAAACTTTTGGCATGTTGTTTCCTCTGTCTTAGGGGACATTCTCTGATTTTTCCAAAGTCAGAGAAGATCTAGATAGAGATCCATATTTTTTAAGTTTATGTCTATTATTTGCATAAATTATTCATAATAATTAGCATATTTCTTAGAAAATTCCAAGAAAATTATGGAAGGTTTGTCATGACCAAAGAACCCTTTGAACAATGTTTCATGAGCCAAGCCTTTAAAAATGCACTTAATTTTCACAAACCTAAAGCACAAAGAAAATCAATTTTGGGAAACATAAACATTTAAATGACTTGATTTTAGCTCTCCACTGTAACTTGAAGTTCAAAGAACTCCTCATAAAAATTTCAAAATATTTGGAGCTCATTTGATAACTCAATGTGATTTTCTATGTTAAGTGTCATTTTCAACACTAAAATGATATTTAATAATTAAAATATAACTCAAAAAATTATAAAATTTGGTTTTTGGAGTTCTATGTGATTTAGAATCAAAACTGATAAAAAAAACAAAAATAACAAAATTCATGGAAATGTTATAAATTGTTTCCTAAGTTAAGTACTTAGGAACAATTGGAATATTTTTCATAATTTTCTAAATGAAGATATTGAATTTTGAAGCTTAAAATAATTTTTAAAGGCTAAAAATAGATTTTCACTAAAATAATTCTAACAATTCAAAGGAAAATCAGAAAAATGTGAAATTTGTTTCTCATGTTTCCTTGACCTCAGAAACATTTAATGAAATTATAAAACTAAATTTTCCACATTTAAAATATTTTATAGTTATAACTGCTCCAAAATTTAAAATAATTCTTAAAATATAAATGTAACTCAATAAATCTTGAAGTTTGGTCCCAATAGTTCTCAGGTCAAAATCTACCTCCAGTAAAAATTTCAAGGGATTCGACTTTACCTTGGTCAAGTTTTGAAAAATGCTATTTTTGCATAAAAATAAATATGTAAATTAAATTAAAATTTGAAAAATCATATTCTCTCCTTCGATGTCTTAATTGACCCATGAGTTAGGTGGAATAAAAGTTCTAAAGTTATTTGAATTAAATTTGACAAACTATGAAGTGATAGAGCCTTAGGGGCAAAAGTGTAATTTTGGAAATTTGGTCTTAATCAACATTTAGGCTTAATTCAAGAAGGGGAAATGACAAACCTTTGATCTTGATTAACATATATGGAGAATTGAAACACATGGGAATAATTGGTAGAAACCAATCTAACTTTTATTAATTAAAGGAAAAAATTGTAATTTCTTTAAATTTTTAAAATTTGGAAGTCTGGTCAATTAAATAATTCTAGACTTATGGCTAAGATTTTAAGTGTTGATAACTCATTAATTTAACACTTCTATTTGATGTTCAAATAACTTTCAAAAATGAATCACATCACTTAAAATTCAATACTTTCTAAAATATAACTAAAACATCTATTAAAAGTTTTAAAGGCTTAGTAGTGACCTAGGCTAAATCAAATTTGGTTAAATGAAGATTAAAAAAGTGAACATAATTAAAAATTGTACACCTTTAAAACATTACAAGCCTAAATTAAAAAGTTGGCGAAGTGTCTTGATAACATTAACTTTCCCCTTTAAGGGTCTTGACCTGCATAATTCTTAAAATTAAATTATAAGTGATAATTACCTTACTCTTAGCGATAATTGAAACATCAATGTTCATTGAGCATTAAAAGTATTTACAAGATGGGTTATTAAGCAACATAATAAGTTTAAAAAGAGATCTAGACTTTTTACCAGGCTGTGAGAGGGAAGCATAGACTTGCTTTTTTCTCCAGATCTGTTGGATACCTCAGAGGTCTACTAAACTTAATATGTTTTGCTTAACAAAAGTCATCCTTAATCAAATTAATAGTGACCCACCAAGATATGACCTAGGGTTGGGTAGATAACTAAAACCTTACTTTTCCGCTTTACATAAAATGCTCTTATATGCATTTTGAGTTTCAAGTGGTGGAACGAGAAGACTCGCCAGGTACGCTTTTTATATTTTACACTGTCGTCTTTCTTGTAATTTCATACTGTACCTTTTATGCTTATAAAACTTACATGTTAAACAACAATGTCACCCTGCATGAAAATCAAAACTGTTAGCATAGCCACAAAACCAAAACCCAAAGCCAAAATTAAAATCAACTAAGATAAAATTCACCCCCACAACATTCAAAATATAAAAAAAACACAAAATTTAATCACAAACATCACACAAAACAACAACTACAACTAAATTAAGATGTCTCTATCGAATGATCGGGAATCACTTGGAGGAGGTAACCTACAAATTCTAATGAGGCTTCCCATGGTCTAAATGAAAGTATGGAACTCACTAAGTTGAGTTTAGTAAATTTATTTAGACTAAGTGAATTCAATAGAAAATAGTGATGTCGGAATGAGTAAACCGTAAGATCCTAACCGGTGTCGCTCTATTCAACTTTAATATACCCCATAAAATTTAAAGAACTACAACCATATGGCCACCTATTTTGGCATCATAATTTGACACCCTAGAAAACTCAAAATCATCACGGCAAGGAGTTTGGAACAAGCATGGTGGGCAGCATGACCATCTTCAACAACAAAACCGGTCTTCCCCAGCTAAACATTTCCTTCCTTAAAATTAAATAACCAAGCCATAGAACTTCGAGGTTGTTTTCCTATGCAACTTAAGTCCTCACCTTATCTATATACATTTGTGTAGGTCTACTATATATTATAAGCCCTAACTCGTCTTAAGTTTCCAAGGTTATCATTCATCACGGTTTAAATGCTCACATTATCCAGGCTTATTTTTTGATCGTTTCACACAAATGTAAGCCCTATATAAATAAAATTGGAAGGATGAAAAACCTAAATATTTCTCCTCAAAATTGAAGCCAAACCATATGATAAATTGGGAAGTCACTAAGGCTCTCCCTTAGATCCATGACATCCCCGAGTTCTTCCGCCTTTGGATTCTAAAATCAAAGTGTTCCAAATTCGAACAAATATCATTTCACACCTCTTTGTCCGATATCGTTGAAAAGTCCTATCCTTTGACCTCCTTGAAGATAATATTTCCTGATTTTTATCGAGAGTTTTCTTAGGTGACTTCGGTCATTTAAGATGTAATTAACTATAGGGGCTTGCCCTTATCGGAAGCTTGTCCAAACCCATCTTAATACAAACCCTATTTAATTCTTCATATTAGATAGGGGAAATTTTTTACAAATAAAATGGTTTCACAGACCAAACAGATGTCATATATTTCTTAGTTTATTTGATAGAACCTTTTTCTCAAGTTTGTGTTTATCTTTTGGGATAGAAACAAGATTTACGGTATAGTGATCTTTCATTTAAACTATGAAAATATGGGGTCAGTTTGATTTCATATTTTTCTAAACTTAAATCTATATGTAAATTAAAATTTCATTCTGAAGATGGCGATAGGAATTCGATTTCGGTGATCAACAGCTTCTTATGGGCAACTCCCAAACCAAGATAGCGCCGACAGCTTCTAGTGACTCCCCTGGCGACAAGCTTTTCTCTCCATTTAAATAAGGAAATACTATCTTTGCACATTGATAATGTGTCAATGTCTCTCTTGGACCAGATTACTCTTCTTCTGTTGACATACTTTACCCATTTCTATCTTTGGAAAGTACGACCAACTCTTTGGACTTCAGGACTATCTGTTCAATCACCATTGAACAAAACGATTTAGGAGGCCATTAAAGACTCTTTTAATCTTCATGTGGGGTCGGAACCCCAATAGCTGTGTTGGTGGACTTGTTTCGCCTAGGCATTGTGTGTTGCTAAATGGGTCCTGCACTGGGTCGTAAAACACTTCACATCTTCCTTTCAACTTTAAATTAATATTATGCAAATTAAATTAAATTGTGTTGTGCTACTGCACGCACTTTAAAATTAATTGAAATTTTCTACTTTCAAATTACCTTTTTACTAAAAATTTTAAAATCCCCACAAACTAAGACTTACCTGGTCTGAAGATCGACCTCTGTTAATATTCAGTGCTTGGTCTAAGATTACAAGGTTTTGGCCATATAACTAACCCTCGAGCTTTCTATTTTAAAGCTGCTGTGATGGCCTACCCAATGCTGCCTTTTTCTTGCAACTTGTCGACAAGCCAAGAAGCCCACAATGTCGCTCCTACCATTAAGTTTGGGACCAAATTTGAAAACCTCAAGGTTATCCTCGAGAAGGCCCCGTTCGCGTAATGAAATTCATCGCTCCAGAAGTTCAGGAGCCGTCTGCTGAATTCATCCTAAGCTATCTTCAGGACTTCCTGTCTTATAAAAAAGCCAAGAATACTTTTGCCGCCCCGACACCTACCAAGCCAGTTGTCTCTGCTGCTCCTAAGGGGAAAGAAGTAATGATCATTGAAAGTCCGACTGAGGGATTAGCTGTCCCGCCATTGACAGTGACTTTATATATGTTTTAAAATACAAGTCTTTAATAATACTACTACAAGATTTAATTCCTCAGCAAAGACACCAAAAACTTAGTAACGGTTATATATACGATAAAGATGTATATGTAAAATATTTAATAATGGTAAAGTCACACTTATCAACGCATGTATACGTATCAATCAAGTAATACAAGACTCTAATGAAGTCCCAAATATCGATCCCATAGAGAGTAATATTAAAAGTTACGAACTAAGATTTTAGAAAATCAATACTTAATCACAACAATATATTCCAAATTGCTTATTTGTCACTAATAGGCAATTAAAATAAATATGTAAGTTTAATAACTCTTAAATAACTAATTCTACTAATAAAGTTTCTAATGTGATATTCAATATATAAGAAAGCATCATTCTCCTTGTCAATAAATTATAGTGAATGGATAATGTGAATCAGTTCAAATTATATTGTGCCAAATAGTATCATACCTTTTCTTTATCCTTTGGTCCAGTCATAAATAAAATTGACTAATTCTATGCTTGGTTACTAAATTTGCTGCTAGTCTGGAAGGATACCGGCTCTCACTTTGGATCTCCCATGTTCCCCTCATTGGAGGGCTAACATCTACACTTCAGCACCAAAATGATATGATCGAATTAGGGATTTTAGTCTGTCACTCTAAAATCTCCATTTCTATGTCCGATAATTTTATTTCCCTATTTATTTGCACCCAACTTCCAAGGGCTTTGACCTCCCTGAATCTTGGATGTAATCTTCACTTTAGTTGTAAAACTCAACATATTTTAACAAATCAATTGGCCAAATTGAAATTAAATTAAGTTCAAAGTGAAAAGATCATCACAACTTCTTTAACATTTTCAAGGCTCAACCAATTCAAATCACCATTTCACAAATCTAAAGACAAGGAGAAAGACAGAGAAAGCTAATCAGTACTCATGGGGAAGAAACAACAAAACTCAGAATTTATAAATAAAAGCAAAGTCATACAAACTATAACAAATAAATAACACTTATCTTTAACTCCTCCCCAAGCAAACTCCTCGAAGTTCATCTAAATTTCTTCCTTTCCTTACAGCATATAAAATTCTTCTTCGAAGTGGCAAGGGGGAAGAAATCTCTCACTTTCCTTCCACTCTTACAATCTCTCAAAGAATTCCTCACAATCTAACCCTAAAGTAAACTCTCTACACACTATTGGGGCTCTTAGATGTTGTTTGGGCCTTCGAACTCCTCGAACTCCCCTCAATTTTGGCCAAAATGTTCTCTTAAAGTTGTAAAAGAGTTTTCCCAAGAGTTGTCTAAGCATCCCTCCAAAAATAATCCACATTCAATGCACCTTTTGAATTAACCACTGATCTCGCCGCTGGCGGGCCTTCTAAATTAAATAATCTAAGTCTCGGGAAAATCTCATCGTCGCCGCTGTTGGGCTCGCCATCGGCGCCCTAGTTCAAATCTTCATATTTTTGTCATTGTCGCTCCAAATTCGCTCCTTTGAATCTTTTTGCTCCATTGACCATAATGTATCGTACCTGCAACAAAACATCAAACATACCCTTCTTTAAAGTGCAATATCATAAAAAACAATGTAAAATAGGTATTAAAATCTCAACATATTTTTGTTTGGTCAAAATTCCCCAAACATAATTATTACTTGTCCTCAAGTAATTTTAGAACTATATAAAAGTTATGATCTATTGTAGTAAAGTTTTACTTTAGAACTACTATAAGTTTGATTTAGGTAAATACCATAGTGAGATTTTTAGAAAAAAATCAAGTAATTAAATTAACTCTGTAGCTACAAGATTATCTAGTCATCAAGTTTAAGAGTTCTAGTTTTTTATTTACTTCAAGAATGACAATATGTTGTAATATCAAGTCACATAGAATATTAAAATGATAAGAACTTCATGAGAATAGTACTAGTAAAAGATCTAATCCATAAAAATAAGTTCAGGAATGTATTTAGGTTTTCCCATTAGGTAGGTCCAGTGAAGCCAATTTTTGATATGGCATCTCCTCAAGCTTCTCCTCACTTTCATATTTTTTTCTTTCTTTTATTTTCTTTTTTTCATTTGGATTGCTTTTAATCCTATATATTTTTCTTTTCTTATCCGGGGTTATTATCAATCCTTTCTTTTTTCCTTTTTCAAGTGAGGATTACTATATCTGGATAGCCTTTAATAATTTTGAACATCACCTTTCTTTCCCTAAATTTGAAACTCAAAGGATTCCTTTACCTTATAAATATTTCATAGCTTTTACATCATTGAGCCCCAATATTTTCTTCTCAAATGAATTTCCAGATTCTTAACACTTCACAATATAGTTTTCAATACTTTAAATAGTTAACTATAGTCTTATTCTCTTATACTAAATATCTTAATCCACAAAATTGATTTTCATTACAAAAATATTCCTTTAAATCTACCATAATATTTAAATATCTACAGAATATAGTTATCTTAAATAAATTCACTACATAAAATTATATTAATAATTTTTAAAAATAATTAATTTGAGAACATCTAATAGTTAATCTTTTTCTTCCCTCTCCCAAACTTAAATTTTTTAATATGAAATGATACAGGTGGAAAGAAAAATTCTAAATATAAATAATACCTCAGTATTTTAGGTATTTTCATCATTCTGAAATTTTTGCACTCCTTAAAATTTCTACCTCACCTGGTCTGTAACATTAGAAGCTTTTTATACATATAAACCATTAGAGAATTTGCTCGGTAATGAAATTTTGAAATAAGTACAAAACTAAACATTGAACAAACACAATGTTTCACTAACACAACCACAATACTAAACAAAACAATTACAATTAAAGTGCAAATTAAAAATCACATTACATTAGAATTTAACAAATTTCAACTACCACATTAAACAATTATAACAATAATTAAAAATAATCCAATTACAACATAAAAATAAAAATTAAAGTACAACACACAAACTTATATTTCTATTACAACAATTACAAAAATAAAAGTAAAAGTTCATCAACTACTATCTAATGTCAAAATCTTAAACTATATCTTCGTCTTCTTGGTCAGCAGGTGGATTGGGCCTATACTGAGTATATCAGAGGCATTCAAGAAAAGTAACATCAGGCTCTCCTCTATAGTGTAGGGCCTGAGCTTTGTAGTAAGCTATATTAAAGTCTGAATGCCTTTGTAGGTACTCACAAAAAAAATCATATCTACATTCTAAATCACCAATTCTTTCATTTATTTGCTCTATACTTTTTTTGCTGCAAGGTCAATTCATTCATTAAATCGGTCAGGGTAGGGGAACTAGGAGGAAGGTCATAACTAGTAGAGGGGATATTACTACTAGTAGAAGGTTCTTGACTTCTACTCCCAGTTCTCCATTTTTCATGGGATTCATATGCCTTTAATTTAGCTTTAGGAAAGGGTTTCATAGGGTAAACCCATTCTTCATCATCTCCAGCTTCCAGTCTAGAAAGTTGGCAAAGTGCATAAATGAGGCCAAGTTATCCTAGACCTCCACTTGTTTCACTTCCTACCGTGGTAAATATATTCTTAAAAATAATTCCCCCCACATTTAAATTTCTATTATTCTGAATATAGAAATTGAGAATAGCTCTATCTCTTGTTACTTCACTATGGTGATTGGTAGGTAATAGAGTAGAAGAAATAAAATAGTGTCACGCTTTAGATGTGGCATTCAACATGGAAGCAGAAAAATTTATCCGTTCCCATTGCTTTATCTTCCATGTCCCTTTCCCATAAGTGAGAAAGTTGATAACATCATTAAGTGAGCCTTCCATTGTAGTGAAGGTTTCATAGTGCTAGCTATAAGAGTCTGAGACTTCATAAAAGGAGTAATAGCGGGCGACACTAAATTCAACAGAAAATTCCCGCACTTGAACAATTTTATCCAAAGAACAGAACACATTAGCATAAATTTTTTTACAATATTCGCAGCAGCCTTATTGGTGGTATAACAGAAGTTTTCCCACCTCCGTTCCGTAATAAATGGTTCAATTTCTCCTCTCGGACTCTCAAAAACTTGATCTTGTATACATTTCTTCCCTTCAATTCCTGAAGTAAACCTCGATTGAGCCTTCCCATTGATGAAGCGAGACTCGTCAAACTCAAGTCGCCTCTTTTGTCGTGGAGCCATTTCAATCTAATCAAAATTATAGAAAAATTCCAAAATATAGTTCAAATATGTAAATAATGGCTTCCAAGAGTGATTCTAAGAGTTCAAAACAAAATTCCATGAATTTCTTCCCAATATTTTCTTCACATTCTAAAATTTTTTGGATCTTCTCAATGTGGAAGAAATTTACGATGAAAATCAAATATTTTTAGTTTGAGTGAAGCTCTTACCAAGAGATGATCAAATCCGGTGTCTAAATGTTTTGAAATCACCCCTAAATCTAAGATCTCTAGAGCCCTAGGTCGAAATTTTCATTTTTTAGAGGAAGGGGATGATGAATAGTGGCGGTTGACTAGTAAAAATCACGGTTAAAGGTATTTTTTCGGGATCTCACCATCGGCGGGGTCTTTGACACCATCAATGAGCTCTTTTGAATTATGTCATAAGTCTTGGGAGAAGCCCGTCGTCGGTGGTGTCGAGGACACCGTCAGCGAGCTCTATTAAATTGGTTCAATTTCTAGATTTTTTAAATTTCGATCAATTTCAAGCCTCAACGACATCTGTTCAATCATTATAGACATAATTTTAAGTGATTAAATGATGTACTGACTTAAATAAACATTCACAAAACAAAACATCACAATTATATATAAATTGCAAGGGTTACAATTGTTTCCGTTCATTTTTCTCTTTTTTATTTTAAAAAGGAGTCGCCAGCTTGTCGATCGTCGTATACTTTCCCCATTCAAATAAATCTCCCTCCTGAACCATATAAATGATTCGAAGAGGAGAGGAATCGAATAATAAGAGACATACGACAAAATGAGAAACAAGAGAAAAAGTAAAACGTGGAGAGTCTACGTGCGATAAACCTCGCAAGGATAGGTCAAGAATGTCCGCCTAAACAAGATCGAGCGGAGGCACCTTAAACCAATATCCGCAAAAGAAGTATCTACATAGACTACCCATAACCAGAGAGTCAGGTGTATGCACCTGTTCAGAGCACTCCCAGAGGAACGTGTTCCTACTGGTTAATTACATCTTGGGGGATACCCAAGAATACTCTCGATAAAAAGAGTTTCGCTTCATATTATCATAGACTTAGGGTATAGGAAATCAAATGAAGGTTATTCCGTGTGGGAACAGTCCCAATGCTTTAAAGCTCATGCTAAGAAATCGAGCTGAGAGTGAGTCTCTCACATCCCGAAATAGGTAGCGGCTCATCGGCACATGGGGCCCACGGAATAACCTAAATCATCTTGACGGGGATATCCCACTACGTCAAAGCACGTCCGGGCCAAAGGGTAGAGGACAAATCGTCGTATCCGAAATGGGCGGCAGCTCATCGGCATCGGGTCGTCAAGGTGATATCAACGAGGTCAAGGAGCGACAGGGCTCAATGGGGCTCAACAAAAAGGAAGGTAGAGTGATCCTAAAAGGTAGAGGTAACTGGGTCGGGGTACCACGGACCCGTCATACACAGCTACTAGGACCCTAAGTCTACATGGTCATGAAGGTAGTCGACCCAACACGTCCTGAAATCCCCGGTCAGCAATCCGTGAATTGCATCATCCACGGGAACCTCGGTAGCCCTAAGGTCAAAGGAAGGAAACTCTATCCTATGACTATAAGCTGGAGCTCCAAGAGGTGGGACTTATACCTGCCGAAGTGACAAGGATGCCTTTGGAAAGAAGAGAAAGCGGAGGTTCAGCTATAAAGCTGGAAACACTCCAAACAAAAGGACTTATACTTCGTCTGGGTCGGGGAGCCTTCTAATACCCTAGGCGCACTAGGCAACCACCTATATGAAGGTATGTTGGGCCAGTCAGGTTGGAAAAGTACGGGGACTCCTCCTCGGGACATGCAAATATGAATGCAGTTATCTAGAATGATCCTAAGTATTGTGGAGGCCCTATTAATATATGCAAGAAAGTAAATGTTGCAATTTTTAAATCCCAAATATTTTAATCTTAAATTTTAATTATCTTGAATATTTTATTTAGGATTCTATAGGAAATTACAATTTTAGGGTCCTTAATAAGCCTATGTTGTATCGTGAAGTCCCAGATAAAACACAGAAAGAAATAATGAAAACACATGAAAGTGCAGACATACAACATGATGCAAAAATAAAGCAAAGAACAAGTCAAATCAAAATAATAAACAGGCCGGTGCCGCTGGGTCGGCAACATATCCCAGAAAGGAAAAAAGGCGGCCGGACTCCGTATATACATGCCCGGTCCTAATTCTATAGATCAATATAAAATGCAGAATTAAGATACGGGACACGAGCATCTGCTCCTGGTCCCCTCCACGTGGTTCCCGTGCTAACAACTCGGAACCCGTGCCCGTATCTTATTTCTGCTACAGGACTCTCCTAGACTCTAAAAAAAACATCGAGAAAAGGAAAAGACTCAATCCTGCATGGAAATAAGTGTCAGCGGGAAAATCACATGCACATAACGTATCATGAGTCATGCCTTAAAAGTGGGGGAAGCTAATAGCACCTGCAAGCAAAAGGGTTAGAAATCATTACTTGCTCCTCCCATAGCGGTGCCTGTGTGTGTGTATAAAAATAAGCATGACTCCCTGCAGAAGAACGCCCTAACATTCTACCACACATATGCAACATG
>NEWO01000482.1:361117-388724 GCA_003013225.1 Phalaenopsis aphrodite
AATTTATGTTACACGACACACCTAAATTT
This sequence comes from Phalaenopsis aphrodite, assembly GCA_003013225.1. Lineage (NCBI taxonomy): Eukaryota > Viridiplantae > Streptophyta > Magnoliopsida > Asparagales > Orchidaceae > Phalaenopsis > Phalaenopsis aphrodite. The sequence continues at coordinate 361,147 of NEWO01000482.1, forward strand.
GGTATTTTCTCAAACTTAATACATCAATTCAGCATCGCAATCCAAGCCACAACACTCAAAACGCTGAAAACAAACATCCTACGCTCAATCTCAACTGTACAGAGATCTAAAAGCAAAATTTGAAAGCAAAGCAAACATAAAGTTCAAACCAAATTACATACATAGACATACAGGTAGCAAGGTAAAACTACTACTCTTCAGATTCAGTGCTAGATTCTCCTCTAAGATCACCCATTGATTGAACATGAACGAAGAGATTATAGAAGGGTCAGTATGGAAATTTTACATTAGAGTCCTTTTCTATCAATTTCATCCTTCTCATCAATCGTATCAAACTATCTTTGATATGTCCAGAGTGAGCAAATTGTTCAATCATCCTCTAGTCTAAATGATCGAATAAATTAGAGATATTGTTAATTGCATTCATAACATTTTGTGGCTCTTTCTCAAATTTCTTGATTCTACGTAGGATCACTAGTGTCTTGTCCAGAACTAAAGGTTGAATAGACAGTGAACTCTCAGACGATTGATCCAAAATAAGAGACATATCATTTTCATCTTCATTGGCTGGGAATCTCTCAGTTGGATCCAAAGGCTTCCAAGGTAAAAGTACCTTTTCCTAGTTCTCATAAGATACTTAGAACTGACTACAAAATAATAAAATTGTTGAAGATGTCTAAGCCTATAAGTTGATCCATGAACGATCAGGCCCAAAATAGACTTCACAATTATAGATCCAATATCTAGTAATTCAAAATAACGCTTTCCATAGTAACTTTACCGATCCTCATCGTCAGTAATAGTTTTGCCGAAATAAAGAAGTGCCAGTGTTTAGAAACATGGTTTTGAAGTTTTGCAGAAAAACTAACATACTCGTTTTCTCTAATTTGTCAATCTTCAGTTTCGTCTGTTAAATATTGGTAAATTTGATTCATTAGGTTTCTTGTCGGGACGAAGCTGGAATAATGGCAGACAGGAATGTTCTCGATCATATATAACTCATTGATCCATGCAGGAATAAAAGTTATCCATCTACCTCGCACATAGACGACTCCTTTGTTGATTCCATGCAAATTTACATAAAATTCCTTCACTACAGGAACAACTACGGCGGCTGTAGTGTAGCACAACACTTTCCATCTTCGTCACACAATCATCTCTTCAATTGTCGTTGAAAGATTATTCAATCCTCTACTCATGAATTCTCGTTCCTTGATCAATCTTTTCTTTATCAGTCCCTTGTTGAAGATTCACTGCGCTTCAGCACTAATGAACATTCTCTGGTTGAACACTCGCATTCTACGGTTTTCATGCAAATTGGATGCCATAGGGATGAATTTGGTGGAGTTTCACTTTTTTTTGGGAAAATATGAACTTAGGAATCGAATTTGGAAGTTTAAATGTAGTAACTCTCACCCAAAACCACCAAAAACCGTCCATTCAAACTCCAGAAACAGCCATCCCACCGGTCTTGCCATCGGCAGCGTCGAGGGCGCCATCGGTGAGTCTTTAGAATTTAAATGCCTGGACTCTTGGGAAAAACCCACCGTCAGCGGTGTCAATGGCGTCGTTGACGCCCAAGGAAAAAATTACACAGTTTCGCTCTGGTACAAATGCATTCCATTTTTTTTCTAAGAGTCTAATTTTTATGATGATTCAAGGGTAAATATGAGTAGTAGAGTTCAATACTACCACAAACTAACAATAATTTCAAATAAAACTACTATAATCGCAATAAAAATAAAGATAACTATGGGTTGCCTCTCATAAAGTGCTTGGTTTAACGTCGTCAACCCGACAAATTCAGGTATTATTCAGGTTGTCTGATCATTAAATCCTTTTTAAACTTTTGTCTTCTACCCTCAAAATACGGCTTTAATCTGTGTCCATTTACTTTAAATATATTTCCAGTCTTTTGATATTCAATTTCAACAGCTCTGTTAGTATAAACTTGAGTCACGGCAAAGGGTCCTAACCAACGAGACTTCAATTTCAAAGGGAATAACTTTAGCCTTGTATTGTAAAGGAAACCTTCTTGTCCTAGTTTAATGTTCTTCTGGTTAATCTTCTGACCATGCCATTACTTTAGCTTCTCCTTATAAATTTTGTCGTTATCATAAGATTCATTTCTTAATTCTTCCAATTCATTCATTTGTAACAATCTCTTCTTACTAGCATCTGTCAAATTATAATTGAATTCTTTAATCGCCCAATATACTTTATGCTCTAATTCTACTGGTAAGTGACAAGTCTTTCAAAAAATCAGTCTATAAGCGGTCATTCCAATAGGAGTTTTATAAGCAGTCCTATAAGCCCAAAATGAGGTATCCAGTCTAGTGGACCAATGTACTCTACTAGTGTTTACAGTTTAGTATTTATTTAATCTGTCTATTAGAAACTTCAGCTAACCCACTGGTTTGAGGGTGATAGGCAGTAGAGATTCTATGAATAGTATTAAACTTTTCTGCCAATCTCTAAATGTATTTATTTCTAAAATAGGATCCTCCATCAGTGATAATCATTCTCGGCATTACGTATCTAGTGAAAATATTTTTCATTAAAAATCTTGAAACACTTTTAACATCAAAATGAGGTAAAGTTTATGCTTCAATCCACTTTGAAATGTAGTCTATGATAATTAATATATATAAGTTCCTAAATGAAGGAATAAATGGTCCCATGAAATCTAATCCCAAAAATCAAAGATCTAAACTTCTAACATGAAATTTAGAGGCATTTCATTTCTTCTAGATATATTGCCTACTCGTTGGCATCAATCACAAGTTTTTATGTATCTGTAAACATCTCTAAAGATAGTAGGCCAATAAAATCTAGCTTGTAAAATTTTATAAGCAATTTTATCAATCCCAAAATGTCCTCCAAATTCAGAATCATGACATTTCTGAATGATTAGCTTAGTGTCTTCATAAGGTACACATCTTCTCATAATAAGATCCTCATGTTGTTTATATAAATAAGGCTCATCCAAAAAATATGCTATCGCATCATGAATGAATTTTCTTTATTATTGCAATGTCAGCATAGGTGGCAAAATATTACTTATAATATAATTTACATTATCAGCATACCATGGTATTTTCCACTCATTAATATTATAAAGTTGTTCATCAGGGAAACTGTCTGTAATTTCATTATACGTGTTAGATAATTCATGATTTTCTAATCTTGACAAATGATTAGCAATTTGATTATCAGTTTTCTTTCTATCAATAATCATCAGATCAAATTCTTGCATCAAAAGTATCCATCTAATTAACCTTGGTTTGACATCCTTCTTTTGCATCAGATATTTAATAGCATAGTGATCAGAGTGCAAAACACATTTAGTCTCAATTAAATAAGATCTAAATTTGTCTAAAGCATACAAAATGGCCAGTAACTCTTTTTCTGTAATAGTATAATTAATTTGAGCATCAATATGTGTTTTACCAGCATAGTATATAACGTTAAAAATCTTTTCATACCTTTATCCAAGAACAGCTCCAATAACATAATTACTAGCATCGCACATTAATTCAAATGACTTCTTCCAGTTAGGTGAAACTATAATAGGGGCTGTGATTAGTTTTTCTTTTAATAACTCAAAGAAATTCAAACAGTTTTCAGTAAATTCAAATTTCTTTTCCTTTTCTATAAGTTGGCATAGAAGTTTAGTAATTTTTGAAAAATCTTTAATAAAATGCGTGTAAAAACCAACATGTCCAAGAAAACTACTAACTAGTTTAGATATAATGAATTACTTAAATGAGTGGGGCATGCAATATCCCCTCATATGAAGAAAGAAATTTCAAAAGACGTTAGATCCGCCAAACGATCTAAATAGTCAACTAAAAATTTGCCTGCTTGCATCCCCGTCTTGTTTCTCTTGGGAAGCAGAGTTGATGCCGCCATAGTTACCACCGATTCTACCACTACCAGGACCATAAGTCGTCGACCGGTTAAGTCAAGACTGGGTCCGAGAATCCTACTGATCACCTACTTCAAGGACATTCCTAAATTTTAAAAAGAAAAGATGAGGAAATTGCCCGGTACTGTAGTCGGTCTGCACCATGGGGAGCATACTTCCCTTCGACATATCGATGTTTCTACTGAGACACTTTGACTCAAGACATCAGCGTCAAAAAAGAAGATGTGGTTACCCATGGTCGTTGTACCGATACAGTCTAGTGAGCCCGCATGGCAAGATCTTAGAATGAAGCCAGGGTTCGAAGTATCTAACATCTTCGCAGTAATTTCCAGTGAGATGGAGGAGACTAAAGAGGAGGTCTAGCAGGGTCCTCCAGATTTGAAGACAATTCAAGAATTAATAATTAAAGAAAAAGTTAAAAATCTTAAATTCTATATTTTTGAGTTAGCTCAGAAGCACAGAGTTTTTATCGATAATGATGATGAAAATTTTGAGTACAATAATTAGCTTGATGAAGATTTCATGGATGTCCATGTCATCGAAATCAGGGCCGCTGCATCTGCACAAGACACTCAACTTCTCATTGAAGAGAACATCGTAGATGAACTGCGTAGGGCTATCGTCCTAATGGATGCTCAAGTAAACCAATTGGAGAAAGGATAAAAGAGATGGCCGCAGCATGACCGCCATGGCCACAGTTCAAGGACAATCTCAAGTACCATAGTTAGCATCTCTAGAGGTCAACCAACCGGAGTTAATACAAATTACATATGAAAGAAGAGAAGTTACCTCAACCAACAGAGATGAGCAACCAAAAAAAGATTCTCCATCGAGCACCATGTCAGAGAAGGAACTTAAACAAATGGTCGAGCATGTTCAAGAGGCCTTAACCCAATCTAAAGGTGGTGCATTGATTTTAAAGGGTAGACCCTATATGGAGGAATTTGACGGAGTACCCTTTTTTAAGGGTTTCCTATTAACTTTAATATATTTAATGGGACTGAAAATCCCAATAGCATATAACACACTTTCGAGGCAGTTGTGGAAACACAAGAAATAGTGAAGCTTTACACTTCCAACAGTTTGTTAGCATCTTGCCAGAGATTGCCTTTGATTGGTATGTTGATTTACCCAACATATCAGTGAAGACCTTTGCCAAACTAGAACAATTATTTGTGAAAAGGTTTACCGGAGTGCAACATCATGTGTCTATAGGAGAGCTCATGATGGAAAAGCAAAAGCCCCATGGGACTTTGGTGGACTATATTTTGAGGTAGATAAACCTTAGCATGAAGTGTGAACCTCAACTATAAGAGCATCATGCAATTGAGATTTTACTCAAAAGCATCCATGGGCCAATTTTGAAAAGAACTCAGGAATAGTAGCGATTGTCGACAAAGAAAAATAACTGATGAAGATATATGCAGAAAATCCTCGTCAATCTTCATCATAGCAGGCTAAGAAATAGAATAGCCAGTCAAACTAGCAACCATCTCAAGAAGGATCACCTCAAACAGGGAATAAGAGAACATCTTTGGCATAATGACAGAAAATGGTGTACTCTTTCAAAGACAAAGTCGTATCCAAGATGTTCAGAATTTTGATGAGAAAGCATGAGTTCAGACTACTAGAGCTAAATAAACCCAAAGAGGTTGATAAGAAAGATCAACCAAATTATTGTGCCTACCGCCGATTGTTGGGACATACTATAGAAGAATGTTTCATCTTTAAGGATTGGCTCAAAAAGAACCTTAAAAAAGGGAATATAAAAATCCCGAAGGAATGTTTGAAAGAACCTGAAAAAGGTTCTTTAAATATGATTTCGACCTAGCCAATCTCTCTGATTGATCCATATACTGGAGAAGATGGATGGAGTAAGACTTGGAACAAGCTCAAGAAGGTCCTAGATCAAATACAAGATTCGTCGAAGCAATCTTCCACATACACTGAAAATGATGGATGGAGTGAAGTTTGGAGCAAATTATCCAAGAAAATATTAAACCAAATCCAGAATGCGTCAAAATAAACTTTCGTACAGAATCTTCAGCCTGTCAAGCCCGAGATGAAGATTTCACCACTAGATCTGCCATCGTCAAATACAAAGAAAAATAACAACACTACCACAAAGATTGATGGCATGGGAGGTAAAATAGAGGATGCCTCTACTAGATTGGTACGCTCATATACGAGGAAGAAAATTCTCGAACCCCTGACTTTGTATGATTATCTTTCTACCCCTCCAGGGTCTTATGAATATAATGATTATGATTATGGCTAGGTTTTAACTATTTCTAGTAATGACGTAATCAATTTTGACCAATTTAGCTTCGATCTTGATTCCCAAAATGATCGTCAAATCGTACTCAAGTCCAATGAGCTCGGTAAAAAGACTAAAGAAAACATCGATGATACCGCTTATGACAACATTGGGAGTGAGGAAGCAATTATATGCTAGTAAGACTCTTAATGATGCTCAGATTAACTGCACCACCACTGAAAGAGAGTTATTAGCTATTGTGTATGCTTTTGATAAGTTTAGATCATATCTGATTGGAGCTAAATAAATTGTGCATACTGACCATTCAACTATTAAATATTTCATGCAAAAGATGGACGGGAAACCAAGAATAATTAAATGGGTACTTTGGATGCATGTGTTCTATTTTGTGGTAGTCGATAGGAAAGAGATTGATAATCAAATTGTTGATCATCCATCTAAAATAGAACAAGATGAAATTCTTAATTTGCAAAAAGAAATTAACAACACTTTCCAGATGAACAACTTTATGCCGTAAAAGGATGGAAAATACCTTAGTATGCATATATTGTAAATTATATTATTACTGGCATTTTATCATATGGGTTAACAAAATAACAAGAGAAGAAATTCATTTATGTTGGAAAGTCTTATTTTTGGGATGAATCTTATACATATAAACAATGCAAAGATTTAGTAATGAGATAATGTGTGCCTTACAAAGAAATTCAGGAAATTATTCAGAAAGGTCATGATTCTAAATTTGGAGGATATTTTGAAAATGAAAGAACTATTCATAAAAGTTTACAAACTGGATTTTATTAACCTACTCTATTTAGAGATGTTAATATATAAATAAAAACATGTGATCGATGTCAGAGAGTAGGTAATATTTCAAGAAGAAATGAAATACCTCAAAATTTTACTATCGAAATTAAAATTTTTGATGCATTGGGATTGGATTTTATGGGACCATTTATACCTTCATTCAAAAATATTATATATTGATTGAAGTGGTTTATGTTTCAAATTTGATTGAAGCAATAACTTTACCTTAATGTGATGCTCGAGTGTTTCAAAAATTTTAATTAAAAATATTTTTACATGATATGGATCTCATTTTAAAAATATAACAATTGCAAAGTTGATAGAAAAGTATAATACATAAACTTATAACTACTTATCATCCCCGGACTAGTGGTTTAGCAGAAGTATGTAATTATGAAATTAAGAGAATTTTGGAAAAGAGTGTTAATCTTACTAAAAAAGATTGGTCTGCTAGATTAGATATAACATTATGGGTATACAGTATAGCTTATAAAACACCTATAGGAATGTCCCCTTATAGATTAATTTTTGGAAAGACATGTCACTTGTTAGTAGAATTGGAGCATAAAGCTTATGGAGCTTTTAAGGAATTCAATGTTACATTGAAAGAAGCTAGTGAGAAAATATTATTGTAATCAAATGAGCTTGAAGAAATTAGGAATCAATCTTACAATAATGCGATGATTTTAAAAGAAAAGATGAAAGAATGACATGATCAGAGGACACTAAAAAGGTAATTTGAACATAGAGAGGAAGTTTTATTATACAATACATGTTTAAAATTATTTCCGTGGAAATTAAAGTCTAGGTGGAAAGGGCCATTCAGAGTTATAAAAGTCTATCCCTACGGAGCAGTTAATATTGAAGATCCCAAGACTGGAAGGATATTTAATGTGAATGGGCATTGATTAAAACCATATTTTGATGGTCAAAGACAAGTGTTTAAAGAAACTGTAATGTTAGGCCACCTAGAATAAAGACTGGGAATGTTGAACAGGAGACATTAAACCAAGCTCTTTGTGGGAGGCAACCCATATTTATCATTTTTTTCTTTTCTTTTGACTTATTTTTTGAAATATTTTTCATATATTTATATGTATGTCTTTAGGTAGTCCGTGTATTTGCAAAAATATTTAGAAGCATCTTTATTTACCCAAATTTATAGAAAATTTGATAATTTATCGGATCAAAATTAAAATATTGCAATTTTTGGAACTGGTGCATAATGTGCCAAATTCCAGAGAGTTGGCATAGAATGCGCCAGAATCGACACATGATGCTTTGCAGCAATGAAAATGACTCAAAACATTTCAAAAGGCAATTTTTTGCAGTTTTTGGTTGTTTCTTCATCTTATAACTCCTACAAATAGTTCCTAAGTTTATTTTAATATGGAAAATGAGGGAAGAGCCATTAAATTTCAAATCTAATTGCAACCCACTCTAAAAATATTGCGAGATTTAGAGTTTTCAATCGAAGAAAGTTTGTCAGTTTCAATGCGCAGAAGTTGGATGATCGCATTTTAGTAAAGAAGAGGCTAATCAAAGAAAGGGGGTTAGTGAATGGAGGATTCAATACACCAAATACTCGATTTGAAGAGATCATTGGTTAGAGACGTTGGACGTACTTTGTTACACTACTGTCGCCGTAATCGTCATTGTGGTGAAAGATTTTTATGCAAATCTACATGAAATCAATCAAGAAATTTTTTATGTACAAGGCAGGTTTGTGCAATTCAATATTTGAAGAATAAACGAGATTTTTATGTTTGAAAATGTGTCTATCTATCATTACAAAAATTTTACCCCTACAAGAGATAATATGAATGAACTATATCGGTAACTTACAGATGAAGATGCGAATTGGCAGGCCAAAGATGATGAGAATCTTAGTTTTTTGTCATTGTTGTCAAATCCTAAGCCATGACACTTCTATATTGCATTGAAATTACTACCTACCATGAAGATCAATAAGGTGACTAAGGAGAGTGATATTTTAAATTATTATATTCAAACCAAAAAACCTACTGATATTGGAGCCATTATTGTGAAATCAATTTTGGGTTCTATTTATGAATGGATTTGCAACTTGGTTTGGACATCCATCAACTATTTTGCTACGATGGAGTCAATCGTAAATACCTTACGAGAGTTGGGAAAAAATGCTTCTTCCTTGGAAACCGATGGTTCCAGAAGCCTATTGTAGTTGTACTGAAATGGGAGATGAAAGTGATATGAATGTACTGATGGATCAGGAATCCCAAAATTTATCACCTATTCAGCCTTACTTTAGTTCTAATGCACTTTTGAAGAGAATCAAGATGATAGAAAAAGAGGTGTAGAATCTTATACAGGTAATTGGGAATATTTCTAAAATGTTAGATCATCTAGATTGAAGACTTAAAAAACATTTTGAGCATAATGGTCGTATTGAAGATGGTTGGTACATATGTTTAAAAAACAGGCTTGGATTGGGGACGATTTGATTGATGAGTTTCCTCTCCAACCTTTCTACAACCTGTATGTGCACTATAAATCTATGAGAGATATCTATGAGGACGAGAGTGAAGAAGATGTTTTAACTTAGTTTATGCACGGAACATTTTTTTAAAACTATTTGTTTTAGTTATTTTTTGTGTTGGATCGCATTTACTTTTATTGTTGAACTATATCGATGTTTGCGTTTGAAATTTTGATATTTAGATTTTAGTGTTAGGATGTTTTGGTTTGCTTTAAACATTGAATTAGATGTTTGTTGGCTTGATAAATGTTAGTTTGTAATAGCAAGAATTTTATTTATAAATGTGAGTTTTGTTTTGTTTGTGAAAGATGGATGTTAGAGTAATGTTTAATTAAGTTAATTTGAGGTAGACGTAAAGTGCTACGGAGCTTACTTTCACAAAAACTAAAATTTGAAAGATTAGGGCGTTGGCGCATGATGCGTTGTTTTAGAGAGAGTTGACGCATGATGTGCCAAAAACCCGAATGTGCCTGATTGCCTAACAAATCATGAAATCACATGGACATACTCCATTTTTATTACTTGGGTCATTTCCTACCTCTAAACCTTGACCTAAGGCTATACATTGAGAGCGGTAGAAAAGATTTTGGAGGCTAAAAATCAAAGATTTCATTTTCTCTTGGTAAGAACTTTACTTTAACTTAGAAATTTTTTATTTAGATCATGGATTTTTCCTACACTTGAGAATACTTAAAAATTTGGATATTTTTATGAAAAAACTTGAGGAAAACTCATGGTGAAAAGTTTCTTACCAAATTACTTTATTTGGGGAGTTAGATTTTTGATTTAGTAATTTATTTGGAATCTATTTAGATTTTCATACATTTTCAAATGGCTCACCGAGTGAAAAGAGGAAGGTCATCCAAGGATTTTGATGCACAAAAATTTGTTAACATCAAGGCCCAACATAGTTATAATACTCAAATGGAGACCAGAAGATTGATCCAAGAATGGGTGTTTGCACACCCAGGTGGCGAGATTGAAATGTTTAGCGTCTCCAAAAACTGGGAAAAATTTTACTACTTAACTGTAGTAGCAATTTTCCCCATGATTCAAGAGTTCTATGCTAACTTGAGGTTCACTGAGGGTGATAAAATACTTATTAGAGGTTAGCAAGTTAAATTTATTGTTGGTCGGATCAATGGATTTTATGGGCTAAGAAATGTATATCATGATGAGCATGATGCATTCATGTCGACTTATTCATCACTAGATGAAGTGATTTCCATTTTGACTGATGGAAAGGAGAATGGAAGATTAAGAATAACAAAATAATTAACTTCTCTACTTCCCTATTGACTAGTTAGTCAAATATGTGGCATCACTTCATTTCTACTAAGTTTTTACCAATAAATCATCTTTTCGATTTTACAAAGAATAGAGCAATGTTGAACTATTGCATTCAGAACATGAAAGCAATAAATGTTGGTGCACTCATAGTTCATCATGCTCGGAGTATAGCTGGTAGTTCTACTGCAAGTGGTTTGCATATCCTGCCCTGATTTTCACTTTATGTGAGCTATCAGGAGTAGAGTCCCATATAAATGAAGAAAGATTACAACCACAAAAACTATTGGGAAACATATGATTCAATGAGTTGAATCATTTTTTGAATCTAGAGGTGGTAGAAGGGATATATCCTCTACATCAGCTGCAGAAGCATCTACTTCTCGCTCTGCATCACTGGAAAACATTATGGACCAACTCATGATTCAAAAAAGGGAAATAATTAATTTTTAGAGTCAGATTAGAGAAATTAGAGCAAGCAATGCTTAAAATGATGAATATCAGCAAACGAAAGCGCAACATGATATAGATTTTGAGAATGTTATGGTAAGACTTCTTAGGGGTGAGCCCAATGTGGAATTTCCTCCTAGCCCCAGTTTGACTCCTTATGCTCCTATTCAAGATGAAGATGTGGAAGAAGAAGAATAAGATGATGATGATGATTAGGAAGGTGATGAAGAGTGATATATTTATGAGTTTACTTTAGTGTGTTTTATGTTTTTTTGTTATTTGTGATTGAAATGTGTTGTACTTTCATTTGAGAGTGTTGAAGTAAAGACTTTTATTGTGTTGTGGTAATAACTATGGACTTTTACTTTTCCTACATTTACAGTATTTTCATTTTTTATTTTTCAATTTTTGTATTTCTGTTTTAAATTCTCATCAAATTCTCTTAAGTATATTATGTCACATTTAATGCTTTAAAGCCTCTATATATGATTTTAAAGTTAGTACCTGTAGTATATCAAAGCCTAGTTTCACAATAAGAAGTCCTCTACAGGTCAGTTTTTATTTTCATGCATGTACCCTTTTCTTTCACCCACAAAATTTTTTACTAAAATACTTTTAAAAATGACTTAAAATCTTAAGTTTGGGAGAAGAAAAATTTCTTTTGAAAAGTAGTAAACAAAATTTTGTTTGTTTTCAATTAACTATATTTTTAAAATTAATTGAACATGACCTAGGATATTGAGATTAAACTTTAAAATATTATAGTTATGTTTATAAATATTATTCTAAATTTAGGTAAATATTTTTTTAATAATGAAGGACAATTCTAAAGTTAAAGATATTTGGTATGATGGGATAAGACTATGTTTTTCTATTTAAGGTAAAGGAAATTGTATTTTTGAAGTGTTAAGGATTTTAGAATTTCATGTAAGAAGAAAAGAATGATACTTTATGAAAAATCATAAACTTGTAGAAATTTAGTATATGAAGAAAGGTAACGAGTTTTGACTTTAAGAAGAGGATAGTGAAGTTCAAAACTATTAGTGGCTATCTAGATATATTAATCCTCACTTGAAAAAGAAAAAAAGAAAAAAAAAGAAAGGACTAAAAAGATCGAAAAAGAGAAAAATAAAAGAAAAAGAAGTGAGGAGAAGCTTGAGGAGATTTCTAATAAAAAACTGGCTTCACATGAATCAACTTAAGGAAGGAGCTTTGTTAAATTTTCTAAACTTGTATTAGAGTATTATGTAGTATTACTAGTAAAGCTCTCATGAAGTTCTTCTTCATATGAATGTTTTAAATATCCTTAATATGACAAATTACATTTTTTTTGGAAATAAATAAAAATTCAGAAATCTTAAAATTGATTACTAAGTACTCTTAGACTTTGAATTTGAATTTAAGTTATTAAAGGTTTTTCTTAAATTTTGCTATTCTATTTATTAAACTAAAGTATTGAAGTTATGAGTTGATCTCTATCCTAAGTCATATGCTTTTATGTAATAAAAGTGTCACTTGAGGACAAGTAACATTTAAGTTTGTGGGATTTTGATACACCAAAATAATGCTGCTTTAAATATATATTTTATGATTATTTTTTGTGATATTATACTTTAAAGAAGGGCATTTTTTTATTTTTTTGCAGGTATATCACTTTTAGGAATTTGGAGCCAAAAAGTGATTTTTGGGAATCTGACGCATAATGCACTAGATTGGCGCATGATGCGCTGTTCAATAGAACCTTGGCAAATGATGAGCAAGCTTTGGCGCCAGATGTGCCAGAGATGACGTTCTATGGATTAAGCTGGTTTATGGCAAATTTTGCTCAAATTTACAAAGGGACCCTTGTTCTAAAGGCCTTTTGGAGTAATTCAATGCCTCCAGACACTTTGGAAGGTTCTTTTATGAAGGGATATGTCTCTTGGATCTAACGAAAGATCTTTTGAATTCAAAAGAGTTTACTTTTGGAGGGGATTTTAAATTCCTTTTAAAAGGAGGCAGCCTCAAATAAAAAAAAAGAGGACTTCAAGGAGTTGACTGTGACGTGAAAGGGGGGTGGCGTGAAAGGCAAAATGAAAAGATAGAGAGAGAAATTCTAGGGCTTAGAGATTTTCTTCTAGGGTTTTAAGAGGAGAGCCATGGTGAGAGACTTCTTCTTCATTACACTCCTAAGAGAGAATTGAGAGTGGTTGTAAAGAGAGAAAGGCTTAAAGAGAACTTTAGGGATTTGCATGGGAAGGTTTGTGAGATAAGTTGTGTCTTTTATTTCTTTTGTTTTGTAAACTTATTTTTATATATTAAATCCATGTTTTGTCATATCATTCTCATGATTTGTGATTAGTATTCTCTATCTTTCTCCCTACTTTGAAATGTGGTTTTGTGAAGAAGTAATTTTGTTTTCTATGGTTTTAAATGTTAATAATTTGTGATGATTTGAACTCCGATCTTCATTTACTTTTTTCTCTGGCCAATTGAAATGATAAAATGTGTTGAAAAAGATATGTTTTTAAAGGGCTATGATTTCTACAACATGGGAACAATCACATTTGAATTTATGGGAGAGTATGTCATCCATAAAATTGAGTGCAAGTAACTAAGGAAATAAACTTTGTTGGATGTAGAATTGGAGATTTTAAGGTGACATATTAAAATCCCCAATTTGATCCAGTTAATTGGAAACTAAAGCGAGATTGTTAGCATTCATGGGAGGGAGTAGTGGGAGCTTTGGAGTGGCAGTCGATATCCTCCCAGCCTAACCACAAAATTATGAACAAACTCTAGATTAGTTAATGTTCTTTATAGCACTCGGAAGAGGGTAAAGAATAGGATTGCTCCTATATGGTAGAAAACAGTTTATATATATATATATATATATTTATATATATATTTCAAATAATTTTAATTTATTCACAATCCATATGCTCATTGTAAGGGGATATATGTTTTCTCAAATTTGAACTTTCCACCAACAAAAATTTTACTTTTGAAAATTTAGTTTGTGGTTTAGTTAACTTTTTCTTTCAATTGCATTTTAAATAACATTTACTTTAGTAGTTAAGATTCAAACTTCGCACTTTATTTTTTGTATTTAAAAAATAGTACTTTACATTATAATCTCAAGAACTATTTACAGGAATTTCCAACTTCTTTGTGGGAGCAGTATCTATGACTCCATTATAGCCTTTTATTACTTAAGTTATTTGTACACTTGCATTATTTTTAAAAGGGATTTTGCAGTTTAAAAGAGTTTAAAAGATAAATTATTTTTATTAAAGTAATTTTATTTGGATTAGATTAAATATTTATTATAATATCTATCATGGGTCTTGTTTTTTGCGTTGTTGCTGAGGAAAATGAAATTTTTAACTTAAAGATTTATTTTTGACTATATATTTATTTTAGGAGATTTGAATTTTAAATTTTTTTATTAGTATTTATTTATTTCTAAAAATAAGAAGAAAAAAAATTAAAAAAGTTGAAAATAAAAAAAATAATAAATAATTTTATTTTATGTGTTCAATTTCATTTTTTTTCTCAACTTTTAATTTTGCATGCGTAGTTCAGGATCTGAATGTTTAGTACCTTATGATTCTATGTTAGAACAAACCTTTAAAAAAAATCAAAAATAAAAAGAACTTCAAAATTCTCAATAAATTGTAAACACATCAGAAAATAACTTTGTTAATCAAACTGTTGAAAATGAACATCAAAATATACAAATACTTTTAAGGGACTTTGCAAACCCTACAACAAGTGAAATTCACTTAAGCATACAAACTCCTGCTATAGCTGCTAACTCATTTAAACATAAACTTGTTTTTATCTAAATGGTACAAAATAATCAGTTTGGAGGAGCACCATCTGAGAATCCAAGCTAACACCTTGCAAGTTTTCTAGAACTTTGTGCTATATTTAAACTTAATGGATTTAAAAAAAAAACTGTTAGACTTAGAGTTTTTCATTTTTCCTTAATGGATAAAGCTAAGAGGTAGTTAAACTCATTAGCACCTAGATCTACCAGAACTTAGGAAGATTTAGCACAAAAATTTTAGCTAAGTATTTTCCACCATCAAATCCTTCTCATCTTATAAATTTTATTAACTCATTTACTTAGTATGAAAGTGAGTCAACATATGAAGCTTGAAAACGATTTGACATCATGTCTTTCCATGTTGTTTAATTATTCAAACCTTTTTAATGGGTTATAGGATCCCTTTGATCTATTATTTATGTTATTGCTAGAGGTTCATTAATGTCAAAGCCATTTGATGAATCTTATGAATTAATTAAAGAAATGGCTACAAAAATTTTTCATGGACTCTCTAAAAGGGTAAATACTAAGAACGTAGTTAGTTGATGCAATTTCTATATTAGCATCTCAAATTGGTAGATTATCTAGGAAGATAGATTAATTTGGAATGAACTTTTCTCAAAGACATCATGTGGTAAAAGAGAATTCATTAGGATAGATGATTGATCCTCAGCCATCATTAGAATCTTCAAATGCAATTAACAATAAACCCAATATCCCATATTTTATCTATTATTACTCATGTTGGAAAAAAATACCCTAACTTTAATTGAAATAATAATTTTGGTGGCAGAAATCAACAACGTAAAAACAATAAAGAAAACTCATTCAGAAACAAGAACAACAAGGGTAATATTAACTATAGACCTTCTCACCCTCCTAAATTTACAAATAACCAACCAATTAAGGAAACAAAGTTCTCTATAGAAGAAGTGGTGTTACAAATGGGGATTCATGTACAAAGTTCGAATGCTGTAGTAAAAAATATTTAAAATCAACTGCGATAAATTGATAATGCACGTAGTATAAGCCTTAGGGATCACTTCCTAGTAACATTGAAATCACTCCTAAAGATAAGAACAAAGATCTGGAGCAAGTTATAGTTGTCTAGCTCAGAAATGGAAGATAATTAAATGTTGGAATTTGAAAAGAGAATGAAGTTGAGGGGGAGAAAAAAGAAAATGATAAACAAAATGAAACTAAACCTAAAAATGTAAAACTGTCTCTCCAACTAAGATCAACTTAGGAAGTTCATCACCTCCATTTCCTCAAAGACTTCGATAGCAAAAGCTAGATCATCAATTTTCAAAGTTTTTATAGATATTTAAAAATTTGACCATTAACATTTCTTTTGCTAAAGCTTTGGAATAGAAGCCAATTTATGATAAATTTATGTAAGAAATTTTAAATAAAAAGAGGAAGTTTGAAGATTATGAAACTTTTGCACTAGGTGAAGAATGTAGTGCCATAATTTAAAAAAAGCTTCCTAAAAAATTGAAGCTTTACTATACATTATGCAATTAAAGATAGATTTTGTGGAAAAAGTTTATGTGATTTAGGAGCTAGCATTAACCACATGTCATTATCTATATTCAGAAGGTTAGGCTTAGGATAGATTTCTCCCACTACTTTAACAATGCAGTTAGCTGATTGATTTATCACACATCTTAAGGGGGTTATAGAAGATGTACTTGTAAAAGTTGATAAATTTATCTTTCCTGTGGATTTCATTATTTTAGATATGGAGAAAGATAAGGAAATAACTATCATTTTAGGGAGACCTTACCTTGCCACCAGACGAGCAATGATAGATCTACAAAACGAAGAGTTGATAATGAAAGTTAATGTCTAGAAAGTTACTTTTAATGTGCTAAAATTTATAGATTATCCATTTAAAAGAAAGCATGATAAATGTTACATAATGGATATTATTGATTATTTAATTAATAGCCATTTTTTAGAAAGATATGATGTCAAAATAAATCAGCAAGAAATGGAGGTTGAAAATGAAAGTGATTTGCAAGATAAATTGAATGAGATAAATATTGAGGATTCAAATTATATTTATGAAACTTTTGAGATCTTAGATGGTACTAAAAATATAAACTTCTAACTCTTTCAATTGAAAAACCTCCTGTACTTGAAATGAATGTGCTTGATACACCAAAATAATATGTTGTTTTAAGTATACATTTTATGCTTATTTTTGTTGCTATTATACTTTAAAGAAGCTTATTTTCGTGTTTTTTATAGTGGGTATATAAATTTTAGGAATTTGGAGGAAAAGTATAAAAAAGGATGAAATTTCTAGCTAAAACAACGAATTTTGGAAATTCTTGTGCCTGATGCGCTAGATTGGCGCCTCAAGCATTAGTTTACAGAGACTTGGCGCCTAATGCACCATATTGGTGATAGAAGAGCCATTTTATAGAGAGCTGGCGCTAGAGGTGCTAGATTTGGCATTTGAATCCCCAAAACACAGAACAATGCAGTCTTAAGCAAGTTGGCATCTGATGCGCCAGATGCGCCAGAGATGACTTCTTATAGATTAAAGTTGTTTGGGATGCTATTTACATGAATTTTGAAAGGGGCACTTGTTTTAAACACCCCTTAGAGTGATACAATACATCAAGACACTTTGGAGGGTTCATTTTTGAAGGGATTTATTACTTTGATCAATGGACATTTCTTTTGATTTTAAAAGGGTTGACTTTTGGATAGAATTTAAGAGGAAATTTTGAATTCTTTTTGAAAGGAAGCAACCTTTAATAAAAGTGAGGTTTTAGAGAGTAGATGTGTGTGGTGTGTAAGGGGGGCGGCAAGAGAGATTGATTGAGAGAGAGAAAGTCAAGGGATTGCAGATTTTCTTCAAGGACTATAAGAGGAGAGGGAAGGTGAGAGATTTTTTATTCATTACACGTTTAAGAGAGAATTGGGAGTGCTTGTAAGGAGAGAAAGGCTTGAAGAGAACTTCTAGGGGTTTGCTTGGGAAGGATTGTGAGATAAGTTGTGTCTTTTATTTCTTTTATTTGGAAACTTGTTTTTAGACATGAAATTCATTTTTTGTCGTATAAACTTCTTTATCCTTCTCTCTAATTTGAGATATGGTTTTCTGCAGAATTGATTTTGTTTATACAATCTTAAATGTCAATAGTTTGTTATGGTTTAAACTCTGATCTTCATTTAAGTTTTGATTTGGCCAATTAAAATATTAAAATGTGTCGAGAAACATATGTTCTGAAAGGGCTATGATTTCTACAACATGGTGAAAATAACTTTTGATTTCATGCTATGTGTATTTTGTAATATTGAAAAATATTTAAGAAATTAACACACTAAATCTACCCGCATCAAGTTTTGGTGTCGTTGCTGGGGAAGAAATGGAAAGTATTATTGAATTATTTTATAATTAAATTATGCTTATTTTAAATGAAAAACTAAAAAAAAGAATGTTTGTAGTTTTGTTTAATATTTTCATATTTTAGTGTGTTAGCATATTTTAATTACTTATTGTGTTTGTTAATGTGTAGTGCAAGATCTAAAGATTTAGTGCCTTGCAGTTCTGAGTTAGAAAAAACTATTAGAAAAATTTGAAAACAACAAAAAGAAATAGATCATATTAGCAAAATAGCTTGCAATTTGAGTATGAATGGAATTTAAAATGAACATCAGCAAAGACCTTTAAGAGATTATGTTAATCCTACAGTAGATGAAAATCACATGAGTTTGCAAAACCCTCTTGTAGCAGCCAATTCATTTTAGCTTAAACCTGCTATCATCCAAATGGTACAAAATAATCAGTTTGGAGGAACACCAACAGAAGATCCTTATTTACACCTTGCTAGTTTTATAGAATTGTTTACTACTTTTAAATATGATGGAGTGTCGAATGATGTCATCAGACTTAGACTTTTTCCTTTTTCGCTAAGGGATAAAACTAATATGTGGTTTATCTTGTTAGTACTTAGTTCTATTAGAACTTGGGGAGACTTTTCATAAAAAATTTTAACTAAATATTTCGCACCTTCAAAATCTACTAAGCTTAAAAATGATAAAATCTTTTTGTTAGTTTGAAAAGAAATTAGTTTATGAAGCCTTGGAAAGATTTAAAGAACTCCTTATAATGTGTCCACATCATGCATTTCTAGTTTGGTTAATAATTACAACATTTTATATTGGATTGCTTGGATCTCTTAGATTGATAATTGATGCTGCTGCTGGTAGATCATTGATATCAAAACTATTCAATGATGTATATTCTTTAATTGACGATTTGACAACTAATAATTTTCAATGGCCTTATGAAAGGGTAAATCCAAAAAGAGTAGCTAGTATTCATGATTTTGATGCAATTTCTATGTTAGCTATCCAAATAGTTGTGATATCAAAGAAGATAAATCAATATGGAATGACTTATGCTCAGATATCACCTATGCTTGATGAAAACTCATTGGGAAAAATGATAGAGTCTAAATATTCTTATGAGACCTTAAATGCAATTAATAATTGTTCTAACAATCATTATGTCAATTATTATAATCCTATATGGAATAATTTTCCAAATTTTAGTTGGAGTAACAATAACTCTAATGTTACGAATCCGTAATGCGGAAACGTGATCCAACTTTTTTGTTGTAATTGATTGTGTAAAATTTAATTAAATATAATCAATTACTATTTAGAATCTGTGCAAGTATACATATCATTATCAAGTAATAATGTACTTTCTATTTTAGGCCAAAATATCGATCCTACGCAGAAGGTTTAGATTGGAAATGACAATTTTGCTATGAAATTCACATAAAGTCAATTGAAATCACTCTCACTAATTTCAATTATTGAGATGTAATCAAAATTAAATTTCTAAACTACAAATCAAATGTGCAAAATTTTAAAAAGTTAATACTAAAATATTAACTATGTTTATGTAAGAGAGATTCTAATGTGAAAAAGCATCATTCCCACTACAATGAGGCTGTGGTAAAATGAGATGAGATAAATGTTCAAAATATGTATTGTACCAAATATGATAAATTTTAATTCTCTACCCATATACAATGCATAGAAAATCATTGGCTAATCTCAGTGTTTAGTCCCTAAATCAGTGGCTAGGCTAGGAGGATACCGCCTCCCACTTCTCTTCACCTGAAGGCTAGCTCTCGCTTCAATTTTTAAACACTAAGACTGAATTGAAAATTTTAGTCTGTCACCCTAAAGGTTCTCCAATTCTACACCCAAAAAAGAATATTTCTATATTTATTTGTACTTAATTCCATAAACGATGTTCTCCTTCATGGAATCAAATGTGATCCTTACTCTATTGTAGAACTCATACTCCATTTCCCGGATCATGTGTTTCACGACACATTTTAACAATTTAATTGGCCATATCAAAAAGTAAATTATGTTTGGAGTTGAAAAGTCATCATAATTTATTTTACAATTTAATATTGGCACATTCATATTATCTCTTCATTTCACCATATGTCAGAGTAGGGAGAAAGATAGAGGGAACTACTCAGACTTCAGAAGAAAGAAATAACAAAACAAAAATTTCATATATAAAAGAAAGTTCATACAACACTGATAAACAAACACTACTTATTTGAAAACTCTTTTACAAAGCAAATCCTTTGCAACCTTTCTTTAGAAATATTGGTAGAAGATATCTCTGACTTTTCTCCTTCTCTAACACTCTTACAAAAATTTTCACACTAAATATCACCGCAAATACTCTAAAATATGAACACTAAATCACTAATTGACTCCAATATGGAGGTTGATTGGAATGATGTGGTGCAAAAAATGAAAGTAGAGGATTCAAAAATATAGAGGAGCATTTTTTCTGATGAAATTCGACCCAAAATAGAGCGCAAAGTCAGTTTTCCAAGAGGTGCCTCGAAAAACTCTTAAAAAAATTGTCCAAATACAACGATCCTTCAAGAAAAGGGGTTTGCACCACCTTTGGCGCCGTCGACGCTGATCTGGTTGCTGTAAGCGCTGAGAATTTTTTCAAAAACGTCATTTTGACTGCAAATTTCATCTTTTTTGCTTTCTTTTTGCTTTAAGCCCTAAAAATCAATAATCTGTAAGAAAACATCAAAATACCTTCCACTAAAGTGGTTTATCATAAAAAATAAGCATAAAATATGTGTCTAAAAATGCATATATTTTTGGTGTATCAAAATCTCCTAAAATTCCATGTTTCTTGTTCTCAAGTAACTCCTTTAATACATAAAAAAATATGAATTATGATAAAGACCTAAATTTTAAGACTTCCATATTTTAGTTTTCCAAATATAATAGTATAACTTAAGAAAAATTCAAAACAACTCCAGTTAATACTAAATGTTTAAAGATATTCAATAATTAAGTCTAAGGTTTCTGATCCTCTATTTATTTCACTAAAAATTGCAATTTTTTATATTAAATTCACTTAGCAAATTAATATAACAAAGAACTTCATTACTAATTAAGTAAACATTCAAATAAAAAGTTTAGAAAATGTGTTTAAGTTTTTTTCCTTAAGTTGATTCAAGTGAAGCATATATATATATATATATATATATATATATATATATATATATATATATATATATATATATATATATTCCTTTTCCTTTCATCCCCTCTTCCTTTTTTTTATATGTCAAGATTACAATATCTTGATAACCTTTAACGATTCTGAATTTCACTATCTTCTTCTTAAGGTTAAAAACTTTTACATTTCTTCACTTAACAAATTTATGTTAACTTAAATATTTCATAAAGTTTAATTATTTTCTTTTCACATGTATCTTTTAATATTTTTAATACCTTAAAAATACAATTTCCTTTACTAAAAATAGAAAAATATAATCTTATTCTATTTTACCAAATATTTTAGCCACTAGAATTAACCTTTATTTTTGAAAATGTTTACTTAAATTTACTATATATTTAGAAACATAAATATAGTTATCCAAAGTTAACCTCTAATACCAAAAGTCATATTAAATTTAAAATTTTTAAAATATAATTAAGTGAGGAAAAATAAAATTAAGTTCTTTCTCCCTTTCTAAAAATGAATTTACTTCTTCTCTCCCCAAACTTAAAATCTTAAGAAATTTTTACATGAAGATCTTTAAAAATGAAGAGTTAAAGAAAGCATTAATTACGTAAAAAAAATTTATAGCTGTTGGAGATTCTGATTTTTTAACATAAATTTTGAAAATACTGGAGGTGCTAAATTGAACACTACAAGGCTAAAAACATTAAATTTCACATAATACATATAAAATTTGCTGAGAAAGAGCTAATCACAAAATAAAACAAAGTGCTGAAAATAACAACAGAACTAAACTAAATTCTAAAAATGAAAATAATTTTTCACATTACAATATCACATGACATAACAAACAAAGTCTAAACAACATCGCAACACAAATAATACAATCACATAGTACAAACACAAAAAAAACAAAATAGATCACAAGTCATGATCTTCCTCATCATCAACATCTAACTTCTACTGCCGATATGGAGTATAGTAAATAGGGAACTAAACTGAATGGTCACCCTTAAAGTATCTCAGTAAAGCATCATCATAAGCAGCATCATACTGAAATTTCTGGCAGATCAGATCAACAGTGTGAGCATCTTTGGCTTCCATATTATGCATTCTATAATCCATCCTCAAAATATCTCCATGTTTTATCGTCATTCTATAATCCACTAGAAGTAGGACAATGATTGGTGGAAGGAATATCCCTAGAAGTAGAAGGAATATCTTTAGCCTTACTGTCAGATCTCCAGTCAACATGAGGCTCAATCCTCCCCTCATCAAGTCTAAAATCAACTCCTACCTGCTTAAAAAGAGCGTAAATAAGAGCAGGGTGTGCCAATCCACCATAAGTCTCTCATAGAGCAATAGATTGAGTGTTCATATAAAAAATGTAGCCCAAATTTATGTCCATAACTTGCTGAATACAGTAGTTCAGGATTGCTCTATCTTTGGTCACCTCACTATGATGTTTTGTCGGAATCTTTTTTCCAGAAATAAAATAATGTCATGCCTTAGATACTACTTTTAAACTACTATGGAGAAAGTTAACTTTAACTCCATTTTCTGTTTTCCAAGTCCCTTTCTCACTAGTCACAAAAGAAATAACTTCATCTAAAGCATGATCTATAACATAAAAAGAATGATACTAGCATTTATACACATCTTATACAGAATAAAACTCATTTATTTTCTTTGGAGTAAATTATACCCTTTTTTCATGAACCAATACATAATCTTCAGAAGCTTCAGGAAGGTTGGCATAAAATTCCATAACAATCCCAGTTTTCGCATCGACAGTAAAATAGCAGGAGTTTTCCCATTGCCATGAAATAATCAAACATTCAACTTCTGCTAGATTTTTAAAACCTTGGTCGTGAATTACTTTCTTATTTTCACAAATGCTATGAAATCGAGCACTGTCTCTAAAGCTAACAAATCTCTTCTCGTCATATCTACTTTCTTTTTACTTGATCTAGGTGCCATAGGAAATCTAAAAAAATTAGAAAAATCTGAATAAATTCTAAAATTCCAAAAATCAAAATGTAAAACATTTTAAACTTCAAATCACAATATAAGAGTTCATCGCAAATGATTTTCTGAAACATTTCTCAAAAACTTTTTCATCAATGTAAGATAAATCCTTGGTGAAAAAAAAAAATTGTTTTAAAGTGTAGCTCTTACCTAGATAAGATGAAATCCAAAGTCTTTTAGCCTCTAAATCGCCTCAAATTTGACCACAAACAAACCTTAGCTTGCCAAACCGATGGTTGAAGATGACTTAAGCTAAAAAAATGGTGGCAACGGTAAAAATTGCAAATTTTTAAGGGTTAAAATCTGTTGTTAGGTCGAGGGCGCCATCGGTGCCGATTCGAGCGTCGTCGACACTGAAGGCCCGAAAATTTCATATTTTGATATTCTTAAATTTTCAATTCACCATCTACTTACTCATAAATTTTTAGTGTTTTAAACACAAATTTTATCTAAAAATAATTCACAAAACAAAACATTTCACCAACATGAATTTTTACAAACAACAAAAAACTAACTTTGATATATGAAAGTATACTTTTTACAAACACAATTTTTTAATTAATAATAATAAACAAACTAATTATAAATCAATGTCAAAATCAAGCAACAACACTAAACGTTGTCAGAAAACTATATACACAATCAAAGTTCAGAATTCTAAAGCAAAAAAAAAAACAAACTAAACCAAATTAAATCCACACAATTACACTAATATATTGATTGTTCTAAAATAGATTGAGAAATTAAAGTCTTCAATTGTTACGCCTCTTCTTCAGTGCTTTCTCCTCCTCTGACATCTCCCATAGATTGGTAATGAACATATAAGTTGTAGAAGGATCGGTACGGGAATTAACCTGTCAAATTTTCTTCGATCCACCCTTTTTATTTAAACATCTTAACTAATCTGACAACAACTTTATATATGCTTAAAAATACAAGAACTTAATACTGTTGCTAGAAGATTTAAATCCCCAGCAACGGCGCCAAAAAACTTGACAACGGTTATAGATTTAATAAAGATGTATATAAAATATTCAATAATTGCAAAGTCACAGTTATCAACGCAAGTATACGTATCGCTCAAGTAATACAGGGCTCTAATGGAGTCCTGGATATCGATCCCACAGGGAGTAATATTAGAGGCTATGAACTAAGATTTAAAAAATCATTACTTAATCACAACAATATAATTCAAATTGCATATTTATCACTAAAAGGCAATTGAAATAAAAATGTTATTTTAATAAACTCTTAATTAACTAATTTTACTAATAAAGTTTCTAATGTGAAGTTCAATATATAATAAAGCATCATTTTCCTTGTCAAGAAATATAAGTGAATAGATAAATTGAATCGGTTCAAATTGTACTGTGGCGAATAGGAGCATACCTATTCCTTACCCTTTGGACAAGTCATAAAGAACATTGACTAATCCTATGCTTGGTTACTGAATCTATGGCTAGGCTTGGAGGATACCAGTTCTCACTTCAGAGCTCCCACGTTCCCCTCTCCTGAGGGCTGACATCTACACTTCAACACCCAAATGATAGGATTGAATTGAAGATTTTAGCCTGTCACTCTAAAATTTCCAATTCTACGCCCGATAATTTTTATATCCCTATTTATTTGGACCCAACTTTCAAGGAATTTGACCTCCCTAAATCTTTGATGTGATCTTCACTTTAGTTGTAAAACACAACATATTTTAACAAATTAATTAGCTATATTGAAAGTAAATTAAGATTGAAGTGAGAAGATCACCACAACTTCTTTAACATTGGAACAACTAATTCAAATCACCATTACACAAAATCTTAAGACAAAGAGAAAGACAAAAAAAACTACTCAAACTCGTGGAGAAGATCATTGAGCTCCAATCTTTTCTTTTCAAGTTAATTTTTAAGATTATTAATATTTCAAAATATAGTTTTCTTTACTTTAAATAGTTAACTATGGTCTTATTCTCTTATACTAAATATCTTAATCTACAAAATTAATTTTCCTTATAAAAATATTCATTTAAATATACCATAATATTTAAATATCTACAAAGTATAGTTATCTGAGTTAAATTCACTAGAAAAAAAAATATTACTAATTTTTGAAAATATATGAACTGAGAACATATAATAGTTAATATTTTTCTTCCCTCCCCTAAACTTAAATTTTTAAATATGGAATCATACAGGTGGAAAGAAAATTCTAAATGTAAATCATACCTCTATATTTTAAGCATTTTCATCTTTCTGAAATTTTTTTAGTTCCTTCTCAAAAGTTTTAGTTTAACTTGTTTGTTTTGTTAGGAGCTTTTTATACATATAAAGCATTAAAGAATTTGCTAGATAATGAAATTTTAAACTAAGTACAAAACTAAAAATTATACAAACGCAATATTTCACTAACACATCTCAATACTGAATAAAAACAATTACAAATACATCACAGTGAAAAAAAAAATCACCTCACATTACAATTTTACACAGTACTAATCAAAGTCTATTATAGCTACACATGCAAATTTCAACTGCAACACTAAACATTTATAAAAATAATTAAAAAATATCTAACTACAAACATAAAATAAAATATAGAATAAAATGAAAGTACATACATCTATCTCTATCACAAAATCACAAAACAAAAGTACATCAATCACTATCATAGATCAAAATCCCATGTTATGTCCTCGTCCCCTTGGTCAGCAGGTGGATTGGGCTAATACTGAGTATAACAAGGGCATTCAAGAAAAGTAACATCAGACTCACCTCTATAGTGTCGGGCCTGAGCTTCGTAGTAAGCTATCTCAAAGTCAGAATATCTCTGTAGGTACTCACTATCATAATCTTGTCTACATTCTAATCCCCCAATTCTTTCATTTATTTTCTCTATACTCTTCCGCTGCAAGGTTAACTCATTCATTATATCTTGAAGGTAAGGGGAACTAGAGGAAGGAAGGTCATAACTAGTATCGGGGATATCTCTACTAGTAGAAGGTTCTTTACTCCTACTCCAAGATCTCCATTCTTCATGGGATTCATACGTTTTTAAATTATCTTTACTAATGGTTTTCATAGGGTAAACCCATTCTGGCGACGTCAACGCCAGTGGCCAAAATTAGTGTCACGCTTTAGATGTGGCATTCAACATGGAAGCAGGAAAATTTACCTGTTCTCGCTGCTTTATCTTCCATGTCCCTTTCTCATCAGAGAGAAAGTTAATGACATCGTTCAGCGGGCCTTCCATTGTACTGAAGGTTTTATAATTGCAGATATAGGAGTCGGGGGCTTCATAAAATGATTTAATGCGGGCAGAACTAAACTCAACAGAAAACCCTGTTATTCAAATGATTCCCTCCTCAGAATAGAATGCATTGGCATATAATTCTTTCACAACATTCACAGAAATTTTTCCACCTCCGTTCGGTAATAACTCGCTCGACTTCTTTTTCCGGACTATCAAAAATAAGATCTTGCATACTTTTATTACCTTGAAATATCGAAGTAAATCTCGACTGAACCTTCACATTGATGAAGCGAGACTCGTCAAACTCAAGTCGCCTCTTTTGTTGTGGAGCCATTTCAATCTAATCAAAATTATATAAAAACAAATTTGAAATACATTTCAAACACTCAAGTAATGGATTTCAAGACTGACTTTAAGATTTGAAAACTAAGTTCCATGAATTTCTTCCAAATATTTTCTCCACATTCTCAATTTTTTTTTTGGATCTCTTCAATGTGGAAGAAATTCAAGGTTAAAATCAAATATTTTTTGTTTGGAGTGAAGCTCTTACCTAGAGATGATAAAATATGGTGTCTAAACTCTTTAAAATTGCCCCAAATCCAAGATCATCAAGACCTAGATCAAAATTCTCATTTTTTAAGAGGAAAGGGATGATGAATTGTGGCGGTTGACTGGTCAAAA